>JAGDQP010050770.1:2315-14163 GCA_022664845.1 Lepisma saccharinum | reverse complement strand
TCACTCTTGCACTCGGTTAGTTATGCCTCTTATTTCGCTGTATTCTATTTTCAATTCTTCACACGCAATCACTCACACTTACAACGTGGCTAGCTTTTGATTTGTTCGCTTTAATTTGTGGCTTCCCGAAAATTAGCGTTTTCCCACTAAATATATGCTCGTCTCTTCATACCACACTTCCAGTTTCTTCCACCACCACACTTATACTGACTCACACACACTTAGCGTCTCTTGGGACGGAGTTCCGCCTCAAAGCGCCGAACTTTTCCCACTGGGTTCCAGTGGAACATTCATTCTCTATTTCACCACTCCGTTTCTGGTTTATATGTTAATTACGTGTCTCTATTGTTTGGTGGTCTATTTAATACGCGGGTGCGCGCACACGGTCATCTGTTTATTGACCGAACGTCCCCACATCTTTAATCTGCATTGTCCTTGTTGTTTTCATACGGTTGGTCCACGCATTAAGGAATTTCCTCTTGTAGTAGTTTGAGACTTTGTGAGTTAGCTCCCGGAGGGCCGTCACCAGTTCCGGTGTTCGCAGGACCTCCGTGACGGGCGTCTCCCCCAGGAGCTGTCTTTCTTCGCGAACTAAGTTTCCTGTTTCCATACATCTTAGTACTAAGAATTCTGGCATGGCATATATTATCTTCTACTATTTTCATTTGGTATAGTTTCTGTCGGTAGGGGCCGTGACCAGTCAAGTAATGCATAAGGCCTCCGGTAATCTCCAGTTTCATGCGCATTCTCTCCTCAATATCTGGAAATAATCCAAAAAGTCTTCTTCCCTTTTCCGTCTCCTCCCATAACTCCTGCCATGCATGGACTATTATGGAATTGTTTTCTGATTTATTCTCTGCTTCTTGGTGCAGTATTTTGGATACTCGTTCTTGGTTTCGTTTTTTTGAGCCAATACATGGCATCCAATTTCTTCACCAGAAGATGCATTGGCGGGACAGTCGACGCCACCTGAAGAGCCTCTACCGCTGTTGTTCTATATGCGCCAGACAGCCGCAGCGGTAGTTGTCTATGTAATCTGTCAGTTATTTGTCTTTGCCTAATATCATCCATCCTGTGGCCCCAGACGCTAGCAGCGTAACCTACAATCGATCTTATAATAACGTCGTGGTACGTTCGTATTATTTTAATTGGAATTTTAAGATCTCTTGCTCTTAGTATATGGTCTCCAGCCGCCCTGTAGCTTTTTCTGCTGGCCTTCATTTTCCTTCTTAGCTTGTTCAGGTTTATCCAAAATGACTTGCTTTCATGATTTATATTTTTTACTCTGGGTGTTGAATTTATTATGGCGTTTCTTGTAGCTAATTCTAAGTTGTTTATTAGCTCTGTTAGGTTACAGTTTTCTACTATTTGTAGAAGTATCAGGCCCTCAACAATTTTTTCTTGTTTAGTTTGTTTACATTATAATTAAATTTAGTGATTTCCTCTGGTTGTTCTTTATTATTTTGGTTTCTTTCATAATCAATAGCGAAGCTTAAAGCGCGGTGGGCACTTGTGGTTGCATATGCGTCCACGGTCCAGTCATACAAATGATTACATATATTCTCCCTTGTCATTGTTCCGTCTATATTTGTTTCCACTCCGGCCCTGTCCCTGAAGGTTGTCCTTCTCTGTTGACGACTGTTAAGTTATGTTGTTCTATCAGGTCCTCAAATATTTCTCCGTGTTGATCAGTCACAGGGCAGTGCCAGAGTAGAGATTTAGCATTAAAATCTCCCAAAATGATCACATCCACATTATAAAATCCATTTAGAATATCTTCTATTCTCTGTACAAAGATGTCCCTTGGGAGGGAGAATTGGCAGTATATATTCACTATTGTAATTTTGTGGCTTCCCTTCCTCAAATCCACACATAATGTCCATTTATCTACGTATTCTAGATGCACCAGGGCTTCTATGTCATTGTTAAATACCACCACTGCTACCATATAATTGGGATCCTCTGGCAGTATTGTTACGGCATCCGTCAGCATTCCTATGAGTTTTCCCCTATACGTATAAGGCTCCTGCATACAAACTACGTCCACCTCTTTTCGCAGTAATGTCTGATTTCGGAAGTTTCCAGTTTCGATCTGTCCAGGTTGATTTGGACCACTTTAAACATGGCTACGGTTGTCTAGTGTGGACGTAGCAGACAGGAAACTTTTCGACTGGATTAAATACAATTCGTCCATATGCCATAACAAACTGCCTGTAAACGTTATTCATCTGAAATTATTCCTTTGTCCTCTCAAATACTTTGTCAATTAACTTCAACAAGTCCTTCGGGTCCGGTAGTGATTCCGTTTGCTCTAAGATTGATTTTATCAACTTCCTCGATAATCGTTCCCGATTTATTGATTATTGATTTGCCTTGTAGATGAATATTTCTTAGTACTATCCTGAGAGCCACCGTCCACATCTGCGGTTCCTCCAGTTTTGATAAATTAATTTATGTGTAGATCCTAATAGAATTTATTTGGGTTGAAGCTTAGGTTACTTCTATCTTCCTCCTCTACCAATTCTCCCTCTGGTCTCTCTTCCTTCATGGTTCCCTGCGCCTCCGGCTCTGTTCCAGGTCCCGCCTCGGCTTCTTCCTCCACCAGAGTTATCCTCTGCTCTTCTTTTTTCCTGTAAAATCGTGGAATCCAGAATCTCCATGTTTTTCTGTTGTGTGACCCTCATTAACAAGTTTAAGGGCTGGATTAAAAAGGCGTGTAGTTAAAATCCTTTGATGATTTCAGTTACAGTTTTAACCTTTTCGCCGTTGTTACTATTGCCTGAAAACATAATAGTGATTATAACTCAATACGTAGTACGTGTGATTGTATTCCATTTTGGTTGGAAATTCGGAGCGTAAGAGACCATTGTCGACTTTGGGAGGACAGTATTAGAAGGGATTTTTCGAGAAAACTCGTTGTAATCTACTTTCAAGTTGCGCGACGCAAAACTTCGCGCACGTTTCTTGTTTTATTTACAAGTGTTTTTATGTTAATGGAAATGTTGTTTGTGTTACCTTCTTTTTCAGTGTAATTAAAGTTGAACAGTCATTTAATTAAAATTGCACATTTTAGGATTGTATTTAATATCATTATTTTATTATTAATATTATTCAACCATATTTTGTAAACAACCACATTAGCAGTTTAGTAATAATAATTATCATTATTATTAAATGGTGAGAGGGCGGAGAGTAATTTGTCATAATGTGAAAGTGGGAAGGGAAAGAGCACGGGGAAAGGGGACGCTGGAAGTCATGGACCTAGGGCGCCTAGGCGCATAACTCCGGTTCTGCTAATAGGACAAAATCTTCTGTCCCAAGTAGATTGATAGGACAAAATCCCCCTAAAAATATAGTTTATAGTTTCAAAATAAATGAAACCCTGAAAAATGCTCTCACAAGCAATACACTAATGGGACAGAAACGGATTATATATATTTTTTTCTTCCATTATGATTAGAATGTCAAAATATGTGCGCATATACATTTTGGCCACTTGAGCGCAATTATTTGGGAGATGTGGATGATATAAACGTCATATTCTGAGTGTGGAAACATCCTTATATTTTTAAATTGCTGAAATAAATGGAAGGTCAACATCCATTTACATGTATTGTCGCCGGCCCGATAGGGTGTGGATAGACGTACTTTGTAAAAACTTCTTCAGCATTATGCTGAAAAATAGAAAAATATAGTATGGTGTTATAGCGAATGGCAACCCTTATGTAATACTCTCTCCTCATGCTGTAAATTTAAAGAAGGATTGCCTCAGGGTGATAAATTTTCAGCGGAAGAAGGCCCACACCTTATAATTATAGATGATTTAATACGTTAATGTAATAATCGTCTTGTAGATATTTTCACCAAAGGTAGCCATCATAGGAATTTAAGTGTTATTTTTATTACTCAAAATATATTCCATCAGGCTAGAGGTATGCGTGATATTTCATTAAATTGTAACTATATAGTATGTTTTAAAAATCCTAGAGACCAGGCTCAAATTAATTACCTGGCACGTCAATTGTTTCCAGGTAACGCAAAGTTTATTCAAGAAGTATATCAATATACAACCCAGAATGCTCACGGTTACCTACTATTTGATTTAAAACAGAATACTCCCGATGAGCATTGTGTACAAACAAATGTGTTCCCCTCGGATTCATTCTATTACGTTTATGTGCCTGTTAAATAATACTAACTTTAATATTTTATATATTTTAACAACTATTTTTACTATAATAGACGCAAAAAAATGATTAATAAGCAGAATGGACACTTACTAAGACTTTTAGCAAAGGCAAAACCTAAAGCACGCATCGCGATATTACAAAATGCAGATTCCGAATTAATTCGTTCTATTTGTGAATGTTCCTATAACGCAGTGCAAGGAAACGTTCCGTTAAATAAAAAGAAAAATAAATTGCGGAAATATATAAATCAGCTTAGGTATTTGGTAAAGAAAGGACGGACGCTGAAACAAAAGAAAAAAGCGTATAATTGTACAAAAAGGTGGTTTTCTCACTGCATTACTTGCACCCATTCTTGGAGGTTCACTATCTAGTCTGTTTAAATAATGCAGCATGCGAAAAAAACTTATTTTAATTTCGCATGAAAAATTAAATTATTATCAAACTATATCTAATCTCGATGACGAGATTAAAGAAATTTTAAATTATAAGAGTATGGGTGTAGAAGAAAAATGGGTACAATCTGCAGAGGTATTGCAAAAATTTTTACACATTGTTCAAAAACCGGTAGCAACAACTACTACTACTGCTGCTACTACTACTAATACTACTAAGAAACGGGGTGGTGCGGAGGAGGAGGATGAGAATATCTAACCTCCCGAAATTTGCCTGCCTAAAGCAATACCTTTATTACGTAAATTAAAACAAAATCCCGACATTCAATGGGATGCCAATGGTAATGTTAATATAAATGGTAAATCAATTCCTGGTGCTAATATAGTAAATTTGATATCTGATTTTATTAGGTGTCGTAAGAAAAATATTCCACCCACCGCTTGGGAACCATGTGCCGCACTATTAGCAAAATCAAATATACCCTTAGAATATATAGGTAACCCTCAACGTCTAGAGTTTATTCGAAAACTGACTGCTGCTGCTTCCCCGAAAACAAAAGAGGAGCCGGGACCATCACGTAAACGTAAAGCTGCAGGATGGCGAAACTATAGACTATAATGAAGAAGTTGGCTAATATCTACTACAACCCAGCACATCCTGTCTCGTTTTCATCGGTTCAACCATTATGGAAAGCTATAAAGAAATCAATACCTTTACACAGGGTGAAACAATGGTTAAAAGAACAACCGACAAATACACTGCATAAACCAGCACGTAAACGGTTTCAACGGAATCTCTATCTTGTGTTTAATATTGACGATCAATGGCAAGCTGGTTTAAATGATATGCAAAGTCTACAAAAATATAATGATGGGTACCGGTATATTTTAACAGTGATTGATAAATTTAGTCGCTATGCATGGGTCGTGCCTGTTCGTAGTAAAACTGGAGAAAATATTATATATAAAGACATTCGAGAAAATATTTACATCTACCCCCAGGCGTAAACCTATGTGGCTACAAACAGATAAAGGTACAGAGTTTATTAATAGACCATTCCAGGCGTACTTAAAAAGCAACATATTCATTTTTTCACAACCGAAAACCCCAATATTAAGGCAAGCCTCGTAGAACGTTTTAATCGCAGCCTGAAGCAAAGAATGGGGAAATATTTTACAACGAAGACGACTTACCGCTACACAGATGTGCTCTCACGACTAGTTCACGGATATAATTCTAAGCCACACGCAGCACACAACTTACCACCAGCTCTAGTGAACCAAAATACGTTTCAACAAGTGTGGAATAGACTGGTGAAACCGACTAGTGCTAGTGTTAAGGCAAAAAAATATAAAGAAGGGGATACTGTACGAATTACTAAGGAAAACCGACATTTTGCAAAAGGGATACAAAGAAAATTGCACTCTGGAAATATTTAAAATAAATAAAGTATAAGGAAAAGAAAATGGTTTATATATTAGATTATTTAAATGGTGATGTGATTGATGGTACATTTTATGAAGAGGAAATACAAGCGGTGCCACTGCCCAAAGTTTATGAAATAGATGAAATTTTAGAAGCTAAAGGTAAACGAATACTTGTGCGCTGGCGGGGTTATCCTACTTCGTTTAATTCATGGATTCCAGTATCCTATTTAACGAACGGTTAGCAACATTTAAAATACCGGGGAATGGAAAGTTCCACTACGTCAACTTGCAGAGTGTGGTTTTTATTTTGTTAGATTACCGGATATTGTAAGCTGTGCATTTTGTACTTTAGAATTAGGTAATTGGCAATCTTATAATATTCCATTAAAAGAGAATAAACGTTGGAGTCCATACTGTCCGCTGTTAAGAGGTAACGTAGATGTGTGTGCTTATAAAATGGAAATAAGACCATTTTCTATGCCTGAAAAAGGGTGGTAATAATAATGGAATATTATAAACTAGTTCTATATTTGTGTATATAGAAGAAAAAATGAATGGTCCTTATCTCCACTATTATTCGCATCAAGCAGGTAGTGGTTATTATGTATAGAGGTGCACCATATCAAGAAGGGTATGGTATTGGTAGTTTTCTAGGTGGTTTATTTCTTACTGTATTTCCATTATTAAAACAAGGTGCAAAAACTTGGTAGAGAATTGTTACGTGGTGGTATTAAAGTAGCCGAAGACGTACTAAATAGTAATAGACCTGTTGAAGAGGCTTTAAAAGCACGTTGACGAGAGGTAATGGAATCGATGTCCATTCCCTATTTATAAAGGACTATGGCACATTTTTCCATCCCCTATTTAACATAGCACAAAGGCTACAAACCAGCCCCTATTTAACATAGCAGAGATTTTATAACATACTACGAAGCCTTATTTAACATAGCAGAGATTATAGCAGAAATTTGAAGTGTTTTTATACCACACCCTAGGAAAAAGTCAAATATATCTTGTAAACGGCTAGACATATTGAGATTCTGTTTTTTACATTTAGTATGAGGGCATCGAGTACTACATGTGGAAAAAGTTGTGACCTCGAGGTCAAATATTTAACCTTGTATATCTCGTAAACGGCTAGACATTGAGATTCTGTTTTCACATTTGGTATGGGGGCATTGAGTACTACATGTGAAAAAGGTAAACTCGAGGTCAAATATTTAACCTTGGATATCTGGTAAACGGCTAGACATATTGAAATTCTGTTTTCAGATTTGGTGTGGTGGCATTGAGTACTACATGTGAAAAAAGTAGTTACCTCGAGGTTAAGGGTAAAATATTTAACCCTGTATATCTCGTAAACGGCTAGACATATTGAGATTGTTTTCACATTTGGTATGGGGACATCGAGTACATGTGACAAAAGTGGTGACCCCAAGGTTAAAGGTCAAATATTTAACCCTGTGTATCTCGTAAACAACTAGACATTGAAATTCTGTTTTCACATTTTGTATGGGGGTATTGAGTGACCTAGCTACTTTTTATTCTATAACCAACTTATGAAAAAAATACTATTTTAAGAAATATTTCCTTTTATTATACTAAAACATTTGATTATACATAAAAGACTACAGTTACTTTTTTCCAAAAAACATACCAAAGATTACACAGGGTTATTGATATGCAAGGATTTAAAATTTCTGCACACGAGTTTATTATGATAGAATTTTGTATAGTAGTGTGTTATGCTGGTCTTTTATTAAACTGTTTAGTAAGACTTCCATGTGAAATTACGGAATTAGGAGTAGGCTATCAAAAACAAGTGGAATGGTTAACAAAAATTTCGTGATTTACAATGGGATACTTCAAATGGATACAGAGTTTCACATATTCGAAGAGTAATTTTTCAGTTGTGTTCAAGTGAAGCTACATTCTTCTAAAAGTCCTGAAAACAGTGGACTAAAAAACTATTTCACTTAGAAAGTGTTGAGAATGTAAGTGAAAAAGTATGTCCTGCCCTGAAAACGTTGAATTTGAACATTGGTATGTCAAAGTGTACTTATCATGACCCTATGCAAGTAAATGGTTGTGCGTTAAGAAAATGCTTACAACTTCAGTATTGGATGAAACATGAAAAAACAAAACTTGTAGAAAACTTGTTAGTCATGCAAATGTAAAAATCATGTGCAAGTTTTTATAAAACAGTTTACTTACTCTTAATAATAAAGGATTATTCGTATGTTACATTTTTCATTTAAAATAAGGTGGTTGTTGAATGATAACGCAATATTTAATAAAACATATTTTTATAATTTTTTCCCTTTAAAATGAAGAATAGTACAATACTATTTAAAATCTTGCTTGTTTATTGTTTAATATTTTTTCCACATATTTTGCTACAATTTGATCATTTTTTCTTGAAATGAGCTGTATTAAAATTGTGGTGTGATATAGACACCACTTACACTAAAGTAAATAAATACAAAATAATCCACAAAACAGAGATTATCTTGAACTTGAATTTTATTATCTTTATATAATTTACAATTTCGTTTTAAGAACGTTAAAATTTGCTTTGGGCGTAGTCTTCCAAAGCTATCAAAATAAAATAGTTTTGCATTTTCGTTAATATAAATTTCAGTCCAATGAGTACTTCCACTTCAAAAACTTAAATTAACAATAAGTGCTACAGGAAAGTCTACACGAACAGGTAATGTATTAATAGCATAAATGCCTGTCAGTACACTTGCTGATAAATAATCACGTAAAATCACTCATCAGCTGTTCCGTCCAAATTTTTTGTGATAGGAGCTTGGTATATACACACTTTTATTTTGATTTAACACTGATAAACCAAGTTCATAAAATTTTCTATAGTTTGCATAAACCCACCCCTCTTTTACTGCACATCGGAAATAGGAGAATCGACGTAAATAATGAACACAGTTTCTTCAAGGATATGCAAACTGAGAAAAGTGAAGAGCCTTTAATTATTCTTCTACACTGAGCGCAACCTTAACTTGATAGCCGAATCACAAGCGGAGTGCGACACGTTGGTTTGCGAACCTTTTCTCACATGTCACGAAGTGTGTATGTTCTTGTGGTTTGCATCGTCTGCATGGCTGTTTTCACTCAAGGAGTGCTAGATTTACTCAGCTGGCAGGCACTGGGCGAAGATTTCCCGCTCATTTTCTGTTGCTCGCCCAAACAAACACATCTTTGATTAACTTTTAACGTTAACGATAAAAGCACCATCATGGGAATAAATATTGAGAATTTGTACTTGATCATATACAATCCTGAAACTAAAACCGCGAGCATGGAATGGGAAAAAAATATTTTAAATGGAATACAAACATAGCAATATCGAAAACTACAAACATAAAGCAAACGAAGTTGCCTTTATTCTTTACTAATGCAATAAAACTTGTGAAAATTGCTGCGTATTATATATCTACCTGTAAACGGTGAATCATAAACAAAAGCACACCAATACCTACCCCCAGGGATTCTGCTAGACCACCCAATGGGAATATCATCCTCAGAATCGCGAGCACACACACACTCAAATTTTAATTTAACAATCGGTAGAAATCCTGCGAAATTCTACTTACACATCCCCAAAGTGAAACTACTGGCAGAATCGCTTCCTAACCCCCTCCTCCCCCCCAAACACTACCACATACATATTTCCCTCGACCGAGCATATACATTGATTGGGATTTGCTTTGTTTTTGTTGTAATACCGAGAATATAATAATATTTTCATTCATATTTTCAATTTCGCGCTGAACACTTGCTATTCACCACACATACGCACTCACTCACAAATACACGCGCGCAGACGACAATCAGTGTTGGTGTCTCCATAGATTTTACAGAAGTTACGTGAGAGCTCCGTTTTCTGCTTTCTTTCTTTTCATAGTTTCTTTAAATTTCTGAATATCTCTTTTTCCAATAATGTGTGGCAATGCCATAAGCCGGTACACGTAGTAGTAAATTTTGATTATTGATGAAAAATTAACATTAATATTATAAATTATCACGTCCGGTTTTTTTTTACCGTGTGAGTATGTTTCGTTCATATCATTAATTTACGATATTTTCAATTATAATTAATTTCCGATTGTTTCAAAAAATCAAGTGTCTCCTTTGGGAGAAAATATACGCAATTTTAGTGATTCTTACGTGCTGATTCGCGGAATGGGAATGCTCTTCGTACTTTTTAAGTTTTTCAAGTGGCTTTTGCAGTTTCTCATTACGAACAGGGGTGTGTGGAGGGGGCTTGGGCGAGCCCTTTGTTAAATACCATACTCTTTGTTAAAATGCTGGCGAGGAAAAAATTAAATAAACGTAATATTCTAATTTAAACACGTCCTATAGCAGTCGTTATATTTTTCACATAGTTCCCATTATTGACTATAAGGAAGATACGTCACTATTCAATCGCTATGCAATAACATTACCACGAATAATATCTTCACTGTATTGTATTCTTATGCGCCACAATGTGTGTTTGTGTATATATATTTGATGTGTTTTTTTTTCGTGCATTCAATGACTTCTCCTCAATGCTAACCCATTGTTAAACTATTTGGAGCACACCTCTTATTTGAAATCCTTCTCATTTTGACATGTGACTCATGACTCCGCATTTTTGGAATGCAATAAAGAACTGTTGTAACTATTTGATAATTCAAATTATTATACCGCTCTTTTGTTTTTGACGAGAAGTTTACAATCTTGTAATGCAACGCTGGCAACACTTGCAAGAGACTCGCATCTCACGTTCCCTGCTCTTCATCCGTTTCTTTCCTCCTCTCTTTCCCGTTAGGTATCCGTGACGTCACTCTTATAACTGTTGCTATAAAATATTCTAGCACCTATCTTAAATATTGTTACTGTATTAATGTTTTTAAGTATTTACACTCATTTCCCTATTTGAAAAGGTCTTCTAAAAAGTCATGTTTTCTGTTTGTAACGTGAGGAACTACCTAATGTGAGCGGAGGGGTTTGAATTGAAGCAGCGTATCTCGCCTGTCAGGATAAGGTCGCTTCGAGTATAGGTTGATTAGAATTTTCCAAGTATATATTCGAGCAAGTATTGTCTAGTTTCTCCATACGTGTACACTGCACTACTGTTCGGAGTATATTTGGTAATCATACTTTTAACTTCACAGTAGGAAACATCACCATCGTTCCAATGGAGGCCATAGACGTGGTGAGAGAAGTAATCGTTATATAATCGCAAAGTTGATGACAGTAATAGTGGCGGCACTTGACCGCACTTTCTTGAAAATGGCACGTTTTCCCCGTACCTGGCTCATAGCAAGGAGTCAATTTTCCAGGGTTGTGCGATACGCTGTGTCGCAGTTTTTGTTTATAATGTATAAAAGGCTACGAACACATTGTCTCATCCCTTCTGAAAGATTACGAGCATATTTCGCATCAGTAGATATCATGACACTTCGTTAGAAAAACTCGCGACAGGAAAATCCGGCAAAATCATGGTGTAGGTTGGATCGTGACAGGAAAATCCTTTGTTTGATGTGTTCGTAGAAGATGACGAGTGAATTTTGGGTGGAAGAGAGGGCTTTAGGAGAGGAAAATCCTTGATATTGTGTGTTCGTAGAAGATGACGCATGAATTTTGGCGGGAAAATTGGGAGAGGAAAATCCTTTGGTCTTTTTAGGTGGGGTGGTAGCGTTGTGGGGAAATGATTGCACAATACTTTATTAGAAGAGACCCTCGTAGTCCAGTGGTTTCGCAAGTGGTTGTTGTTGACGTCAGCAGGGGATGATTGAACAACGCTATGAGTGAAATGTGGGTGGTGGAGGG
>JAGDQP010050769.1:550-14163 GCA_022664845.1 Lepisma saccharinum | reverse complement strand
TTTTTTAAAACGTTGTTATGTTTTCCTAAACTACTCTTGATAATACATCATTATGCCAAATTTCGTATCTCTGGCTCAAGCAGTTGGAAAATGGATTTATGATGCCCGCCATTTTGAATCCAAGATGGCGTCTTTAGAGATATTTTGTAATATTTTCATAATCTACTAATAATGTTGTACTGTCAAACTAAATTTCATTATTCTAGCGGCAGCCGTTTAGGCTGTGTATTCTTTAAAATTTTAGAGTTGGCGGCCATTTTGAATCCAAGATGGCGACCTTTTCAAAATGTCGGAATTTTTTCTTTATCTACTTATCATCCTCTACCTTCATACCAAATTTCATGTTTCTAGCTTACTCCAAACACCCTAAACAATATGAAGAGTGAGTGAGTGAGTGTCAGTGAGTGAGTGAGTGAGTGAGTGAGTGAGTCAGTTAGCCTAAAATGTGCAATTTCAGGGGTCCACAACTAAAACATAGTTTGAGATACGAATATGAAATTTTGTACATCTGCACATATTTACCATATCACCTTAACGGCAAAAGCTCATATTCCTATCTTTAACATCTTTTTTCTTACGGGGCCCCCAAATCGTCGATTTTGCCATAAACTCTTGTTCCTGTATAACATGCTTCTGGCAGTGCTGACGTTTTCTGACGTGAAGAACTTGGCTTATGCACTGCCGTGCATGTTGATTAATAAAACGCAAGGTGATATACTATCAACAGTGGAACAACGTGTCAACGAGCTGAAGCAGAATTGTCTGCGTAATCTCGAACCGCAAAGTTATGGATAGAATACATCAATACTGTTCAGATGTTTATAAGAGGTGAGCGAGGAGGAAATTGGAATCTATATCTTGCTGTGACATGCATGGTACCTCTGTTGGCTGCGACAGGGCACAACATGCATGCTAAGTGCGGACGGATATACCTTCAGATGATGCAGCAGTTACAATTTACACATCCCTGGTTATACGATCAGTTCCAAAACCATGGAAATCATGCCATTCGTCGCACATCAGACAACTGAAAAGAAATTTCCTCGGACATTGATATTGAACAGAGTATATATGATGCGTGTTATCAAGAGTAGAGGAGGTTTAACCCACGGTCGTGGAATGGCAGAAAATACGTGCTACACATGGGTTCAGTGTCTACATATATTCGGAAAGATGCATTCTTCCACGACATATTTAACTGGACCTGAACGCCGACAAAGTGCACAACATTGCGAGTTATTGCCATCACGTATGAAGCGGGACCGGAGTGATAATCCAGTGCTATCAGCCTTTTTCGGTGTACGATTTATCGTTGCGCAATGTAGGCACTGGCGTTATAGCAGGAATTGATGACAAAGTGAACTGTGACAATGCAGATGTTGGTAATGGAAAACATCAGAAGTTGGATGGAAAACCTTGGAATACCGTTACATTAAAGAGGACTCCCAAGCAAAAACATTGCAGCATGTAGGAAAAGGAGTTTGCATTGGAAATCGTATTCACCATTTCGACAATTCAACTCTCTTTTGGCGACTTGCTACGCTCGTTGAGCGCGAGTTCACACTATCGCATATGAACTCACTCTTACACTATTAGCGTTATTCCCTAGACAGGCCATGAGGAAATCATCAAAAGCTGTACTAATTCATTTACTTATGAAAGAACTTGAGGCCTCCACGTCGCAGGTATCTGAGGAACCTGAGCTATCAGAATCATTCGTTACTGATAGCTACTGTTTGTTTCGACATGTTGTATGATCTAAATACCATTTATGAACGGATGTGCTTCAGTTATACAGCAATTTTTTTATGTCAGCATTTTACGTTCCATGCATAGTGGTAATGGAAAATTTACTGGACGGGTACACAAATGGTCCCTGCATCAAAGACCATAAGCATCAACGCCGAAGGATGACAGTATAAAAAAGTCATAGAGTGCACCAGCATACAATAATCAGCATGCGTTCCTTTCAGACGACAAGAACATTCATCACCTAATAGATTTGTTGTCTACAGAGTTGAGAGTAAATGAAAACATCATCTACATAGCACAGAATGATGCTGACACGTTAATTGTTTCTATGCAATGAACATTGCTCGTAAGAAAGAACACGGATATACTGGTGACGCTGCTGCATCATGCTGATAACTCATTGGGTAAAATATTCATCAAATCACTTGCAAAGGCAAAGAGGCATGAACGGAAACCACTCAATGATGTCAGAAGTATCCAGCGTCACATTGATCCACTGGTCTCCTGTTTCTTCATGCTATTAGCGGGTGTGATACATCGTCAGCATCCTACAAACAAGGAAAAGCAAAAATTTTGAAGACAATTCAAAAGAATGTAACAGCTCAAGAATGTGTAGAAGTATTTCTTTCACAAAATTCGTCAGTGGATTCAGTCTCGAAAGCAGGTATGCAATTCTTCGTTATTTTGTATGGTGGTACACAGATTGACGATCTCCCTCTAGTTCGTTACACAACCTACATGCGAATGACAGCAGTAGCGGCGAGACCCGTTCCTGAGCAGCTCCCACTTGCACCCATTTTCATTCATTCTTTAAGAACCTACATGCAAGTACAGCAATGCAAATCTTTATCAACGACAGGAATAGATCCGCTTGAATGGGTGTGGTCAGTATTCAAAGATCAGCATCTTTATCCGGAAACAACCGATGAACTTCCAGAACCTGATTCCATCTTACAAGTTGTACGTTGTCAGTGAAAATCACTGGAAAGTAAATTTTGCAGTAGGAAGAGCTGCTCCTGCAGAATACATAGATTAAAGTGTGTTGTCTGCGTGTCGATACTTCCATCGGGATGACCGTACTAATGGTCGAGCGTACATAAAAATTTCCATAGACGATTCATTATGCGATGAAAGCTTCTAAGTAGAAAAGACATGAAAAAATGCGCATAAACTCACAATCAAACATTATGTGTGCTAATGTGCGTTGGAATACCGGAACACTCAAATATGCGTAGCGTAAATGCAGAATGCCTGAACGAATCCGGAATGAATTCAGGCGGGGGATGTGTGTGACTGTGTATACATAACATAATAGTAGTGTATATAACTTGAAAAAGTGTGTGGTGTAACAATAAGAATTCATAGTAGGTAGTGCTAATATTAAAGTCATTAAACAATAAAACTTAGAAGGCTTTGGCAAGAAAAGTGATCAGAATTTGTTTGATTAGTGAACCAAACACGGAACTGGATCACTAGGACTTACATGTACAGAGACCAAGGAGGAATAAACACTGGCAAGGAATGCAATCAAGACAGCATATATATCCTCATACGGAGAGTAACTTCATAAACACAATAAATAATAACTGACGGGTTGCAGTGGCTTGCGCATAACGCTCAGAATAAAACCTTGGAATCAACGAAACATAAGGTGATAGGAGAATTCATATAAGTATCTTGTGTTTAAATAAAATTATATAGAATTCATACAGGGTAGAAAAATGATATGGAATATAAATAACAAACAGGGTACTGAAATGGGAATTCAAACAGACAGAATTTTAATAATTTTTACCGTAAAATCCGAAAACAACCATTCGAAATTTTTAAGTTGACCCCATGGGGCACTATGGTGGAAACCCTGGGGGCACTTGCTTTTTACAGAATTACAAACTACGTTTCAAAATATATAACTTTTATTCTCATCCATTTTTACCTCAGATGCATATTTTACGCATTTGTCCTATGACGCCGGACTTTTGAATCACCCTGTGTATAAACATACATACTACAGTACCAGTTTTGAAAATTCAATCCATTTTGATTAGAAATTTTTACTGTTTCATTTCTGACCAAATATATATATTGTATTGCATGGATAAAAACTACTTTTGTGTGTACCAAATGGTGTTACTTAAATAGCAGCATTTGTTTCAAAACGCAATTTTCAGTTAAAACTTCAAGCCGGAATATCTCGAATTCACCAAATTTCCAGGTTTTGGCATCCTCTGGGTAATTCACTCATCATTACTACCTGTTTTCATATCGCAAAGATCATTTCTATAGTATTTAGTTCCGGGCGAACCTCTATTTTTCCCTATTTTACTCGGTATCGGCATAGTAGAAAATAATAATAATAATGTAGAAAGTAAGATTACTTGAAGCTTATAATAGTTTAGTGAATATAATGTTCTACTCATTGATAATTATGCTTTTGAATGAATTTTAGGAGATTAAAAAGATGGATTTTTAAGTTATCTAGGAATATTTGATAGAGAAAAGATTTAGCATATTGAGGTTTATATTTTGTGTATTGATATGTTTACAAGATGAAGATATGTGAATCCGGTGGTCCGAATGACTAGAACACTCGCTTTCTGTGCACGTTGTCTCAGGTTCAAGACATGTGTATATCTTCATTATTGTCACAACAATACCATCTTGTCCTCTAGGCAAGATATTACGTGCTAATCTTAGCACTGGATTACAAGCCTAATCTACCGGCCGGGTGACTGTGCGGTCTGCGGCGGTAGGTCAACGACTCGAAGGTCCCGGGTTCGAGTCCCGGCAGGGGCATGGGTGTGGATTTTAATTACTAAGGGGGCAATTCGTGATGGGCCGAAGTTCAAAATTACTAGACTGGCCCATATAAAAAAATAAAGTACAAGCCTAATCTAGCCTAATCTCTTCATTTTCATGAAGTGCTAATTACATGTGGCGCTCTGGCATGAAGGACCGTATATTGCTTGAAGAACAATGATAGAAACCAATAGTTCAGACAGTACTATAAGGCGTACTGATAAATGCAAATAGAACCAAATGGAGAAGCAAACGGTGTATCCATGATAGTGAAAATGATCGGACACGGTTCAGAAAACGGTTGATGCTTGCAGTAGGTAAAAGAAAAAGAACATCAAGTTTAGATAGTGGTTCAATCTCCACGTTAAGTAGCGATTCTAATGCAAGAAATGAAAGATATAATACAGTACAGAAAAGAACTGGAGGAAGTATGAAAACAACAAATAGAAGAAATAAAAGTAGAATCAACCGTAATGTTGTGTAAAGTATATGGATAGATTGACAGGATACAGAACGATATGAAAAAGTTAGGAACTACAGTAAAGAAGTTCTCCCAGGACCAGAAGGAAATTTGTAATAATTTATCAGAAACTACCAACTTCGCTATGGTGACACTAATGAAAGAAAGCCTAGCTGAAATACTTAGCAGAGTGAATGAACTAACAAACAGATGGTGAAGGACAGCTTCGGGATGAAAATAAAACATACTGTTTGTTATTTGAGTGACAATCCTTATCGCGGACATGAGTTTGTCCTTCTCAAAACCTTCCACACCATTTCTGTACAGAACAGACTCTCTTGAACTGTTTTTAGTATACAACGCACATTCTACAACGCATTTCGGCCGCGTAGAACCCGTCAGTATAAAGAAATCAAATGCGAGAGCAAACTTTCGCACTTGGGAGATCTTGGATGTGTCACTGATAATCTTGAATGTTGAAGAATTGAATCCGACCGAAATTCATCGGAAAAATATGTGTGTTGTATACGGAAATCGGTCCATGACAGCTTGTTTCGTACAAGAATGATGTCCATATGGTTTCAAGAAGAACGAACTCATGTCCATGATGAGGCTTAATATTCAGGTGGGAACTTTCTTTGAGGAGGGGATACAAACACTGGCTTCGTGAAACTCAAAACCAATGCATAAATACGGGTGAAATGCAGAAGTAGTATACGTATATCTAATTTCTATATCTTAACATTCTTGTGTTACTGTTCTTTATCTCTTTACAGCTCACCGGATATTGATGTATGCAATTTTGCATAGCCCTCGTGTAACTCGAAGGTCTCTGGGTAAGGTGAACAGATGTTAGTTTGTTATTACCTTCCGCAAGAACAAAACCTATCATTTAAAGTGGACTACGAACCACTTTTGTTCTCATTGGGTGTGTAATCATGTTACCCTTGATAATAAAGCATCGGGCGTTTTTGTTTTTTTTACCACTCGCCCAGCGGGGACACTTCATCCATACTAAAAGAAGACATAACATCTTTATTACATTATGAGTTAAACTCAAGGAGAAAAATTAGAAGTAAAACATAAATACTTTGGCTTCTTTATGTTTTGTGATGATGAGAGAAGTAAAATTAATTTCAAATAAATAATTTGATTCGTACACGCACAACGCTGGGGTGGAATTTTGAGCACAACTTACGTATGAGCAACATAAAGCCAACGCTAAAGTTATAATCTCAGCAGGTCTACTGTAGGACCCTCACAAATTGCAAGAAGAGACCATGTTAAGTTTAATGGTAAGTTCACATTCCTTTAATACACTAGCATTCTTTTGAGGTACTATATTTGGTATTCTGAGATCTGATCAGTATCCTAAGGGCCCTAGCAAGTTCTTTTTAGGGCCCACTACCATTGAAGAACCATCAAAATTTGGGGGGTTCAAGTGCCACAATGCCCACTATCACGAGGGTCCTTTTGTTTTCCGGTTGGGCCCTTCAGTTAACCCTGCTTCTAGGACTTCGGGGACCAGAAACTGAGACCTACAGTTTCACAGAAAATTAAGTCCAGCATTAAGTAGTGAAAAAAAAGTATTTCTTCTAAATAAGTAATGCTTCTAACATTTATAAAATATTGCTGGAGTTTTATAGTTTTGCTGAAGCCCTGTCGGAAAATTACATTTTGTCCATAAGCTACGAGCAAACTAAATCCTCTTTCAACTGCACAGTATTACAATGGATAAAGTTCTGCTTTTCGTACTCTGTTTAAGATGTAATCGCGAAGTGCTTCCTTTTCTTTCTTTTTCTTTTTTTACAAAAGATAAGGCATAATTTCGCTTCCTTTTCCTTCTTTTTCTAAGGAGAAATCTCCTTTAATAATGTTGTGTGGTAATGAACTTCCCATAAGAATAGAATGTGTTGAGTGACTTTGTTATAGGAAAATAGTGTGTTTTTTTTTTCTTGTCTTAACTGAGGAAGCTGCAACTTCGCAGAAGTAAAGAAGTAATTTTTTTTTTTTTTGCCCTTTTTCTTTTCCTTTTTTTTTTTTGTATTATTTGGTTCCTATTTTTTTCGGACTCATCTTCTCAGTCGGTGCCTTTGAAGTCGACCGCAACGGAGTTCGCTCCTTCTCTTGTGCTTTTTACCCTTCTATCCCCGTTGCCGCCGTAGCAGATGTTATCTCTTTCGTTTTTCACCCTTTGCTCTTTCTCTCTCTCTCTCTCTCTCTCTGACTCCCTCTGGGGTTTTGAAACAAAGTCTTTCACTGCATACTGTACACCTTTAACTTTTTGCCAGGGTTGGAAATTGTACAGTTTTTACCATACTCATATGGCATTTTCCGACATGTCTGAGCTGTTTAAAAATGAACTTGTATTACAGACCAAACTGACTGTCTAACTATGACGTGCATCGCTGACTTCTCACCTGGGGGCAAGAATTTGAATTCACTTTTAAGACGTTTAGGCAGCTTTGGTGCAGACCGTCTTGGAGGCAAGAAAGGGTAAGGTAGAACTAGTTCGTTTATCTAAGTTGAGCATTCATCCGGTGTAAGCGAGCGAAACATCAGAGAACGTCACTCAGTATGACCGGTCAGTAAGATTCTAGCTGAAGTGCCTCCCCATTGCCGATCTGAAATCTCTGATCGTAACTGCTTGATCGCAGGAAGGGTTGCCACCTTCCCGTATTTTAGGTAAAAATTATGCGTCCCGTATTATGAGTACATATATTTCAAAATACGAATTTTAATAAATAAACTGTCATGGGCTATTTTCTAACTGTTTACTAGCAGCCTGACGCGCAGACTCTGTGCACCCCTCCAGCCTCCAACATAGTGGCGTATAGTACTTGTGCCTTCTGTTTGTCCTAGTTGATAACAGATACTAACCCTAACTGTTATTATATGCATTTTCGGCCCACCAGTATTTTTGGAGTGTGAGCTGGAAGTTCCAAACTATGCAAGTAGTCATGTAGTAATACAAAGCCTAATTAGTTAGTTTCATTTTAAGTTTTTCAGATTTGTTCCGTATTTTTTGTATTATTCCGTATCTTTTCGTCTAGCATCAAGTAATTTATTCATCAAAAGCTGGCAACCCTAATCGCAGGTGATACACACATTCGAACAAAGATTCGATATTGTATGAACGTCCGAAGCAACATTATATAATATTGTACGTCAAATTTATTTATGGCTATGATTTTGTTCTTACAAGTTGAAATGGGATTTATGAAGTACGTTCAGTAACATATTCAGGGGAATCGAACCAGGAACTTTTGGCTCAATGACTTATCCCCGGCCTGTTACATTCCCTAATACCTCTCCATTTAACGTTATAACCCACCAAATATAAAATTCATTCGAAGAAAGAGTTAGGGAACACACAGATATAACTTAATTTCCCCTCTTAATTGTCTTCGAAATTCATGGATAAACCACTGATTTGGTTACCAAAAGGACAAGTGAACACAAAATATGATAGTTTTGAAAGCCATTATCATCATTACTGCGCATCTTCTGTGTCCAGCTGACCTATTACATTCTTCTCTCGTACCGAATTATAAAGGTATGGCAAGATAATTCTAGTTTGAAAAATTTCCAACCCTGATCCCACCAATAGTTCGACCACCACCATGTTCTGAAAAGAAAAAAAAATTACACTCACACCTCCTTCAAGGAAACCACCACGACCATGCATGGCCCCCTCAAGGCCAAGATGAAGTAGAATATGCCCTTTTTGAAGAGAAAGAACACAACGAACCAAGCAACAGATGACTGTAGCAATCCGTCTTCTGTTCCTTTGAAAAGATAAGTCGTATAGGAGATAATCATGTGGCGACGGAATTGTAGGAGAGGTTTACCATAATAACTTACAACCATAGAAGAAAATAATAGCAAATTCTATTGTTCCTTTTTTTATTTCTCTTCCACTTAGCCGTTAGGAAAAAGAAGTCATGAATCTTCCGAAGGAGAGCTCCTTGATAGCTGAATTATTATCAAAATTATCTGACAGAAATTTTGCATCAAAGTGGTAATAAAACGTAAATATACTAATGAACAAAAATATGGGTATTAACGATATAATGAAACAATTAAATTCATAGCTAACCGTAGGTAAATCATAATGTATATCTGTTCCATATGATCGTATAGCCATCAATTTGCACCGATAAAGATATATTCATAGTACTGAAGGTCACGCTGATACACAGATACAACCATATATCTCCATTTAACTGGATCGATATTCAAGGTGTATCTGAGTGATAATGAGGATAGATTCGTGGAAAATTTCATACATGACCACATTTAGATTATCTATCACCCACATCTGCTAGTTGTATCATCGAACTTCGATCTCTAAACTTCATTTTATCTGAACTTCGGATATGGTACTTTACATTAAACATGTTAGAACACAAACGATACTTCCTTTTACTCCAAGACAGCATATTCCTCTTTCAATATGGAAGAACCTGAAATAAACTTGTCTAGTCCTCTTCTATGCGCTAGATGGAACCTCGTTTACCCGGACTGAGTTCCTTCCATCTTCTCTTCTATAATAATAATTATGTACTGGGCAGCACTGTAATATTTACTTCTTTATTTTACAGTAATTTAAATTTTGTTACAGTGCAGTATTTTTTCTATGTCCTCCGTACTATCAGAAATTTCGATTAGCTGACTCACCTCTAGTTCCGATAAATCCGGTTAATTGAGATTCCGCTAAATAAGGTTTATACTTATGCTAATCTAACCTTGAAAATATGAACAGAGGTAGAGTGTTTGTAATATTGTTAAAAGATCCTCACATAATAAATTTTCTTTTTTCTATTCCTTTTTTTTTTTTATCCTGGTTTATAGAATGTTGTCATGATTGTCATCCTGTATATATATTTATTATTCATGAAATATTTTTCCATCAGCGCAGCATATAAGACAAGGATTGAATTATTACAGCGGCGTCGTAAGGGAGTCTAGGACCTTGAGCAAGTGAACTTGATTAGGGCAAATTCGCGAACACAATCGATATTTTTCGTTATTCCGAGCCCCGCAGGAAAACTGGGGCCCCTACGGGGTCTCACTTGCCAAGTCAGATATCTTCTCGTTCACTCGCCGTAACCTGTACATGAAAATGGTTATTCAAATTGTGGAGGGTCATATTTATCAGTTGTTACTGTCAAGCGCAGAAGACAGTAAGAGTCCTGGCCATGTGCTCCATTAATGTACGAATCTTAACAAGCGAGGGACCCTTTGGCAGGTGGGGTCCGGGGCGTAGGCTCCGCTAGCCCCCTCCCCCTTTACGCCGACACTGAATGAATAAAAGGAATTAAATTTGAGCGCACAACATGCTGAAAATGAAAAGTGTTGCTGATACGAGTATATATCAAAATACCAAAGATCTCTAGTTTCAAAAATTAGTATTGTTTGACTTGAAATATTTATTTTCAAATTATAAAATTCTACAAATTTCGAGATTTTTCAAAACTGCTACGAATTTTATGCAGATCAGCCTACAAAGTAATCTTTGGCCCACAGGGCCACTTTCAATGGACATCTGGCAAACTTAGGCCACTTTAGTCCTAAGAGATTAATGTTTATTTATTTTGTGGAATTTATTAATTATTGGTTTGTGGTTTTGAATCGGTCTCTGCTCCTGGCAGCCGGCAATTTATTCAATTAATTTAATTTTATATCTCACTAACAATACCCAAATATCTCAATAGAATGGCCGCGAAATATGAGATTTTACTATTAAAACTGTCGAAAAAAAATTATTCACTTTTGGTAAAAATAATTATAATAATAATAAATGTTTTGGTCTTTTTAGGTAATGGAATAAAGGAATAGGATGTGTAAAGTCAACATTTCTTCGAGAAACTGACATGTTCCACGCCGAATTTTGTCAATGAAATGCGCCTTTTCCATGTTGTTCTAGTTTTCAATATTTTTCACTATACTTAGCACTAGATGGTGGTGCAAATACTTAGCATTAGAAGATGGTTTAATTCTCGTTTTTCCTATTGTAGTGAATTTGCCTTTGTCCCTTTTCCTGTCGGATAAAATATTGTGAACTGTGTCTTTCCTTCATTTAGTAGTGATTTCCATGTCTTACACCATCTTATGAATTTATTAGTTATTCCTCTCAGTTTGGATATTATTGATTGTGAAGATAAAACCGTGGTCCAATATGCAGTGTCATCCGCAAACAATCCTAGTGGAGTCAATTCCTGTGGGGATGATGGAGTATCATTTACATGTATTGAATACAGTATTGGGCTAAGAGCTGCACCCTGGGGGACTCCTTTCCTGATTTCTAATTCCTCTGAAAATTCATCTTGTGATCTAATTTTAGTGGTTCTTTTGGTTAGAAATTGGATAATCCATCTGATTATTGTAGTGGGAAGATTCATTGAATAAAGTTTGTATATTAATCCCTCATGCCAAACCGTATCGAAAGCCGCCGTGAGTTCATAAACACTGCCCTCCATCCCTTGTTTAAGGCTATTTGAATGTCCGTGATAATCCTCATTAACTGGTCTATGATTGATACTTTGTTTCGAAATCCTGCCCGATGTTTTGTGAGAAGATTGGTTGATTCCGGATATTCATTAAGTCTTTTAGCTATTACTGTCGCGCATATCTTGGCTATTGTGTTTGTAAGGGTTATAGGTCTGTAATTTGAGGATTTAAACCGGCTTTTATTAGGCTTGGAGATGAATATAGTAAATGCTGTTTTCCAGGTTTGTGGTAGAAATCCGAATTTCAAAGATGCATTAAAAAGATTAGTTAAAATTTTAAATAAAATAAGTGGGCTCCTTTGTAGGGCAATATATGGTATGCCATCCGGCCCGGGTGCTGTATTTCTCTTTTTCTTTAGAATTTTATATATTTCATCCTCTGTGATCTCGGCTAATAGTGTTTTAGTTGCCTAAGACGGATTATCAAGTTTATCCTGATCGATGATGTCCTGAAAATGATTAGTTAATTTTCTAATTTTTGATGCAGTTTTCATAACTTCTTTCTGAATCCTTCTTTCATCCTCTCCTATTCTCTCTTTGAATTTGGAATAGAACAGATTGAGAAAATCTTTATTGAATGAGATTGCTAAATTGTCTAATTTATTTGGTAAAGTGTGTCCACATTTTCTTCCTCTAAAAGTCGTTATAGATTTCCAGAATTTTTTTGTGTTTTTATAATAATTTTCTGTCAATTTGGAAATAAAGTCATTTATTTTATGTTCCCTGAATATGGCAATTTTTTGCTTTATTTCTTTATGTAACTGATTGATTTGCTTTTTAAGATATTCTGTAGGCTGTTTATGATGTAATCTGTTTATATGTCTTTTGTATTTTATGATGTCAGTGATGTCAGCCGGTAGTCTTTCAGTATGTGTGATTATCTTGTCATATTAGATATACTTCTCAAGGGCCTCTTGAAGAGCTTTTGTTATTGATTGATCACTCTATCAATATCTTCAGCTGAGTTTATTGTTGTTTGTGTGTTCTTCAGTTTATTTTCTAAATAATTTCTGTAAGCTTCCCAATCAGTTTTATTATAATTTGGATATCTCGGAACAGTTAAACTCCTGTATATATTAAAGTTAAAATTCAAATAGATCTCTCCATGATCTGAAGGCAAGTTACGTTCCACATCCTTTTGTATGAGTTTATTAGAGAGTGTCGGTGAAATTAATATCTTATCTGGTGCAGTCTCCATATTATTCACAAAACGAGTCGGTCCCACATTAACATTTATCAACGGAGATCGAAGCAAGTACTTGAATAATTTAATCCCATTATCATTTGTAATTGGGTCCCCCATCAGCTGGTGCTGACTATTAATGTCCGCCATTATGATTAGTTTATGGAATTTTGTTAAAAACTTAAATAATGGTATGTTTGTGTTGATATCTGTTCTCGGACTTGAATACAGAGTGGCCAGGATAATAGAATCTTTTGGTTGTTGAATAGCTACTACTAATGGTGTAGTTAAATCATCTTTCAAATGTTCCGGAATCTCTAATTCGTTAGCAGTTAGTTTATTACTGATAAGTATGGCGGTTCCTCCAGTGGCTATTTTCCTGTCATTTCTAAAAATTTTGAAACCTATCGCATTCAATTTAATATTTCTGGTTAATTTAGTTTCATTTAAAACAATTATATCTATCTGTTTGTCAGTAGCCAATTGAACTGTTTCAAAGACCTTCTCCTTTATACCATTAATGTTCACAAACATTATTTTCAAATTGTTTTGCAAAACTATGTTTGTTTTATGTAATTGTTTATTGGCCATAATCAGTTAATCCTTGTTTTGTGTTATTTCTGTTTTTTTTTTCTTTTTGTCAAAGGTTTCATTTCCTATATGAATATGAATTATCCACGGATTAAATGATATTTAAATGTCTGTGTTTTAATATGTCGTGATCGATTTTACATCAATGCAAAAGAAACAAGAACTGCCAGTACCTTTGTGCTTTATCCGAAACAAGGAATGCGATAGATTTGAGTACTATGCATTCAAATTTTATACTGAATTTATCCCTGTAACATTTTTCTCTTTTTGATTCAATCGGAAAGCAATGCATAAGAAGCGAAAAGCATGTTCTAAG
>JAGDQP010050768.1:0-14163 GCA_022664845.1 Lepisma saccharinum | reverse complement strand
TGATTCTCAGAAGTTTGATGAGATAACCAACTTCATCGAAGGGTGGACAAAATCTTTATACAGCATGAAAAAAGTACGCAATCATGTGCTAATCGTAAAGGATAGAGCGAATGCTTTGGCACCATCCGAAGTTCCAAAGTTTCATCAGAGCGACGTCAGTAAAGAATCAGAAAATGTACTAATGAGGGCCCGACATACAAATGCTGCATTATCTATTACTGAACACACCACCGCTAGAAACTTTATTCTGTTAAAATTAATGTTGAATACTGCTCAACGGCCAGGCGCAATAGTTAACATGACCGTCAATGAGTATGACAGTGGACGCGTTGCAACTCCCGAATCAGGCTCAGCAGACAGCAATAGTGAGAGAATGTACGTTGTACAAGTGTTCGAGCATAAAACCGTATCTGCTCGAGGACCTGCGAACATCTGTATGGATTTAAAAACCAAGGAACTAATGGACATTTATATAAAGTTCGTCAGACCAAAATTTAAACCGGAACACGATTACGTTTTCGTAACCGAGAGTGGAAAACAATTGACAGGCAGTCAATTTTCAAATTCTATACAACAGATATGGAAGAAAGCTGGTTGCGAAGGCTCACTCACATCAAGAATTTACAGGAAAGCTGCTGTCACTATGGTTCACTCAAAAGACCCTGATTTAAGAGGTAGATTGGCTGGATTAATGACACATTCTCTGAGCACTGCGGAGAATTCATACAGATTATCTTCGTTACCAAGCGAATGTGCAACGACTTCTCTCGCTCTGACAGAACTCATACAAAATGAAACAAAGCATAACGAGGACAGAACGGACACATTAGCAGATGACACAAGCAATCCAAGATTAACTCCACCAAAAAGAGCAGGAAGAACATTTTTTGACAGCGAAGATAGGAAACTCCTGTCTGAAATTTTCTGTGAAGTGATACAGAAAGGAAAGGAACCAAAAATTGTAGATATTAGGCCAGTTGTTGACAATAACGAGAATCTTAAAGCAATGAGAGAAAAGTATCCCCAGTTGTCAGTATCAAAGTTTTGTAGGAAAGTATGGGACAGTGTTGTCGGTTTACTCCGAAAAGAAGGTAGGCGAAAAAGATATGGGAAATAGTTGTCCCTTGGAATGATTCTACACTCTATTGAACAGGTTACTGGTGACTTTTCCCCAATCATTTCAAGTGAAAAGGCTCTTTAGGATAGTAGTGAAAGGTACTTACTTTTCTGCAATAGTTTCCAGAGCAAATAAAATAACACATACCCAATCGATTTCGACCTCACCCCGAGGTCTTTTACAGGGGCACACGCGAACTAAATTTAGAACTGTGTTTGCAGTGTATCGAGCCCCAAAGTGGCAAAAAATTAATTTCTTCTCTGAGCAATGTTAGTCGATTGTCTCGAATAATACTGCTCGGGGATAGAATTGGATTCAACACACTATATCCAAACAGCGCTTTAAGATTGCTATTTGTCAACTGACCATTTATTCTGTCATTTTAAAATTAACAAACATACGCTACAAACAGTACAAAGTCAAAAATACAGGGAAAGAGACGAAAGTTAAGGTGCATCTAAACAAACTGAATAATTAATCTTCACTTCATAATTGACCCACCCTTATTCAGACATGGTGAAGGCCCTTTTTAATTTAGCCCTCCCCCATATTAACAACTTTTCGTATTTAGAATTTGACAACACACAAAAAGGTTGGAAATTAGCTTCAACATGAATTATAGTATTAACACGATTGTAAGATGCACTTTTTTTTTATTACAATTTTGTTCCACAAAATCAAAGTGTGTCTTATTTAAATTTCCCGTACCGAAATTGGACATAAGCTTCATGCCGAAACTTACGGAATATATGACACTTCAATGTTAACAAGGAGAAAGCATAGAATTTAATTCCCTCATACTCCTACGAAATACGTAAAACTGACTACACTTTTGTGCGTGTGTGCATGCTGCTTAGGAGTACTGTGGATGTACAGCAAAAAACAATAACTACAGTTGTTCTTAATTATTAGTGACTGTAAGGGCTGGTGTTTAAAGTTTACAAAAACTGCATACGCAAGTGATTCAATGTTGGATGCTTCTCGTTGTTTTCCGATGTTTAAATATTTGTGTAGTATAGGCTGCGGTGGCTCACTTCTGGTGCTTGAGGTCGACAGTTAGATGCCTGCTCTTGCCGTGAAGTCTTTATGGTGAACAAACACCGTGTGCGTGTGTTTTCTCGGGATTGTCTCATTTCCTCTTACTTTCTTCATTCCATCATCATACATTGGACCCGAGCCAAAGTTGCCTAAAGGCCTTAAAAATCAAATTCAAATTTGTGTAGTATTTCTTCAACTAACAAAAGTCGGATGTGCGTGTCGCATTTGAGGCCTTCTGTAAATCGCGTAAATGCGGCAGTATTTTATTTTTCGATATACAGCACATCACTACTTTATCGCCCTCTCTTTACTTCCTTTACTTACATATTTATATATACGGTAAACGTACTAGTTATTGGCACCTTTATACCACAATCGGTTTAAAACTTGAAGTGCAGATCTATTCCGGCTTTATTTTTCTGTTCGTGGCTAACAATAATTTCTTAGATCTTTCCCGAAACTAGTTGTACAGTGAAATAACAAAAAATGCAGAACATGTACTTTTTTATTAATTATTTTCTTTCAAAGTAGTATTAGCATCCTGTAACCAGTAATTGGCACTGGTGGGACCAGTAGTTTGTAACCCTATCAAATATTTGTTCCTGTGAAACCACGTAATACGTGAAAATACTAGCGATCTTTTTTTTTTCAATGTTATGATGGTCATGATAGAAATCTGAATTTTTTTAAATACCCTCGTGCCAAGTAAATGGGCGCTGTGCAGAAATGGAATACTACTTATTGGCACACCTTAGTAGTACTAACTGGTTTGAATAATTTACATGATGAGGATTCATAAAGGACCCCTAAACATCCTTCTAGTTAAAGAAAAACGCTATAATAATTACAGTATAGCAAAAAATACTGGAGGAAAACGAAAATGTAATTCTTAGCTGATCTGCTTAGATTTTATAGGTTACATGTGTAACATAACGAAACCTTCTTAACATTATCGCCTTAACCTCTACCAATAACACAAATGATGTGTTTCGTGTGTGGAAGTCATTAAAGAAACAGTAAGCAACGTATCGGGCCAATATCAGTTTCGCCAAATTATTTTCGACCTTCATTTGGAAAAAAAACCCGGAGTAATTGGGCAGTGCTAATTTCAGATCAGGGGCCTTTACCCTAACTTTTAATTGGGGTGCGCATCTGTATAGGACCTCGGGTTGAGGTCAAAATCCGTCGGGTATATGTAAAATTTTATATTACTCTGGAGACTGTTGCCGTCAAGTAAGTAGTATGAATATTGAAATACAGTCTTCGCATATTTTTCATAGTTTATTAGCGTTCAGTTGACCATTTAAAAGTACATGTTGCACATCTGGTATAAAATTAGTTACAATTTTAAATTCGAAATATAATAATGTAAGTGATATACGACTACTATACAAAATATATAAATACAACATTGCATTAGAGTTTATCACTTCTGTAAAATACTGTATATCTGTTTACTTTGTATCAACTTTTCATGCTTTTTATTTCTATTATACGTAAGGCAATATTGTGTCTACATTACTTTGTTCATTGTATGTAAACTGTATGTGTAGTTTATGCGTATATGTCTTCATGTTTTCACTTCGTTGTTGTTTTGCAACCGATCTAATTTGTTGTTAAATATTTTTAACTTCCTATATTGACTATGATTTTGTAATAGTTTTTTCTTAATTTGTATTTTGTCTATGTATTTTTTGCCATTAATTACTATTAAAGGTTTCGACAGTATACCTCAGAGAATGGTCCAACATGCCTCATTTTATGATGATTCATTCCCCTGATGCTCAAAATTGTCCTAATTTTTTATTTATTTGTCAAAGAAATAAGTTGGTTAAAACTTAAAAGAGGCGAGTAGTTTCGTTGCCCCACCCTGTATTTAGTAATAGAAGTTAGGTTATTTCAGTGAACCATTAGAAACATTAGATTGCAGAACACTAGTCTTAAGTATCTTCATATATTGTAAAACATTTCAAAAAATTAGGTGTGGAGACATTAAAAAAAATGTATGATTTCATGACGAACACGTGTTATTATTGTATTTTACTTTTTAAAAAAGTACATTGTTATAAGGTGATGTCATTAACATTGTCAACAAATTAAAATTGTTAATGTGTATTCATTTTTTGAATATTAATACTCATGTAAACAAGCCTTCAATATGTTTGTTTTTCAATATTTTATACTAACGGAATAAATATATGATAGAAAATGAAATTACTTTTTTTTTTAATTAACCTGTTCTTTTACGTTCATTCTGTGTCATTGAAATATTACAGGAAGTATCATTTGGAGCCAAAACTGACAATTCCACCATGAACGTTCCGTTTGAAGAATAGTAAAGAAATTACCAGTGTTGCAATATTTTATGTGTGGTAATAATGGTACTATTATTTTTCAAGGGAACCTTACAAATATGCTACAAAAATGAAGAACTAAGACGGAAATAACTGAGTATGGCCCTTGTTGAGCTGGACAATCGCTACTTCTCATGTGCGAACTCGTGAAATATATCTAAGCAAAACACGAACTGAAATGTGAAATATGGCCAAGTTCCACGTTCTCAATTTACTAGTGAAGTTATCGAATACTATTAAAATACCTTATGACTTATCCAAATTTACCAGTTCATTTCCACCTCGTTTATGAATATATTTACCGACATTTTACGAATAATTGGTGATTTATTCAAATTTGGCTACTCCATATTCCCTTCACTATTTTTGAAATTATTCAAATGTCTGTAAATAAAGTATTTTCGCATGGCGGGAAAGGATCAGATAAATTTCAATAATTTGTTCATTTCGAAAAAATCTTTAAAACATATCTGTACATATTTTTGTAAGGTCAGGTGAGGACTAACATATTTTGTTACTGGAATAGTAGCATTCTATAATTATATTAAGAGATTGATGACATGAAACTTCACATAATTTGATTTAAGTCCGAGAATTTAGATGTAGAAGGCCTTGCCCGTTTTACCAAACATATTTGAGTTAGATTTAATTTACTTTGATACCCGAAAGATTCCACATGGTGTATAAATTTGAATCTAACAGGCTTTAGTAAGGTAGTAGACCCGTAAACTATCTACTAACAGATATCACGGTTCTCTCTCCCCCCCCCTCTTATAACCAGGCTTTGGTGTTAAAACTTATGGAGACGTTCATCGGACCAAATAATATTTGGTGAGTTCTCCGTTGTCCAATAGCCGTGTTCAGGACTCAAGTGTGGTACTGTGTATGTTATCTTAGTAATAACCAGTCTCAGTTCAGATCAACAAATGTTAAAATAGCAAAGTTGAATGTTATATCTCACGAACACGTGAAAAGTACATTTTGAAACTTGGAGGATATTCTACACTAGTAGCGTAACGTATATAACTAGAAAGTGTGTTCTTAAACGTATGTACGTTTAATATATTTTAAAGTTTTTTTTTTCTTTGAGCACGATGAGTCCCGGATTGGTTTTATAAAAAGTTGGTCACACTAAGTGACACATAATTTTACGACGAATTGAGCACAAACGAAACTTTTTTTGTGGCACAATCCGGCACTAATCAGGTACAAACGATTACTTTACACTTGATCGTTTGTGCCGTCCTTAAGGAGGGACAGCTTCTTAGATATAATCTCACATAATTGTCTTTCATTCATGTAATGCACATATGACCGCGTCGTTGGTCTAGTGCGTTGATGACGTTCGATTCCCGGCACTGCCAAGGATTTTTCCCAAGGCGTGTGGGTTTGGAACGGTGCCCACCTTGCATCGTGATACAATTGGGGAGCTGCTATGATTAAAGATAGTGGCGATCACAGTGACCATCCTGTCTGGTCAGCGTGGGAGTAGTAGACCAACTCCTTCCTGGCGTTTGAGGCTATTGAGCATGAATCATATAATACTTTGTAAACTTTGATATGTTAAATTTTATGTTTCCCTAAGGAAATATGAATACCGTATTAATTTTCATTTATGGAGTGAACAAGCAGCTATGACCTAGGCCCGTCATATGTGTGAGGGATGACGTGTATCGAGAGTCACTCTTCCGGGGAAAAGTCAGAAAAACCCTGGAAAACCTCCCCAATGCTGATCCATACACCATGGCATTAACCGCGAGGTTGGTTATCATCACGTACCAAAAATGGTTTTCCTTTAACTGCACTTCTGCCTACTGAAATAATAGATGAAATTAAAAATTTTGCAAATTCTTTTTTTGTGTAAAGAAGGGGAAGGATATGTGTCCGAATCAGACGGTGTCACCAAAAGTGACCCAGTTTCGGCTCTGATCCAGGGTGTTAGGTCTACATAGAGCTACGGATAAAGTGTAAAATATTTTTCCAACGCAGATGAAGAAAAAAAGCTGAACTTAAGTCCGAAAGCGTCTCCTGCGAGAGCTATTGTGGAAACTGGTAAATAAGCAGAACCACAAGTAGTTTCGAAAACATTCATGTATCAATACTTTTATAGTTTTTTGCAGTCATAGTCTGATCTTGGTTAAGCCTATGTGAATCTAGGGCATAAGCGCAAAGAAGTTTCGATTACCTGCTTTGCTGAGTAACCGGAGAATACCCAGGAGGTTCACAGATTGAATAAACCTAGAAATGAAGCTATGTTTAAAATAATGATCAAACAAGATCTGGGAATTTTAGTTTGGTAGTGTGATAGTGTATCCAAGGACTAGGGAGGTATAGGACCGCCAGCTGAAGCGAGTGGAACGTATGAACTATAGATAGAAGTACTATCGAACTATGGTCATCCACTTCTTTCACGTTGATATATTGGTTTTGTTTGTAAATTCTCTGCCGGTCTGCAGTGGGATTCGAAGCTGGAGTGACCATTCATCCCCTCTTTCCGGGCAGTTCCCCGGATTAAGGTTTTAATCGCCGGATAATTCCCCGGTTTGAAAAATAAATATGTTTCGAAATTTTTTATTGTAGAAACATTCGAAAACAACTTCTGTCTTGGGATACCAGATATACTCTTCCCAGAGGTCCTAAATTTGTATTCTCTACTTTTTCCCTAAATCTCTCTTTGTTACTTAAAAAAAAAATCGTATTAGGAATTTTCTGATTGACATACACGCTCATTTCTAAACTCAAATTAAAGGAATATAGATAAAAAATATTAAGAATGGAGTAATTTTTCGTGTAGAAGGAGGGGAGAGAAAAGATAGCCAAATTTATAGTTGACAAAAGAAAGAAGTTGAATTATCCCGATTCTCTCTGGAATCACTGAAAAAAAAATGATCACGTAGCATATACATAAAACGCTATACTTTATTTTTACTTCAGAAAATGTTTTTGTAACAAAAGGAGTAGTAAAATACTAACGACTTGCTAGATGACTTCGTACGAAGATAGTGGGTTCGAATCCCGCCTCGGGCATGGATTTTTGTGAGTGTATTGTAATCAGTAGTTATACAAGTGAAAAATAGTTAGAGTTGAACAATTTAAGTTAATGCCCGGATAGGGTATTAACTTAAAAAAGTGGGTAAGTGGTTATCGCGTCGAGCTACTTACGACGAGTGCGGAAAGTTCCAGCTTCGAACCCTGTTGCAGACGCGTCGAAAATTTACGAACTGAGTGCTCTCTTTTGGTGAAATTCAAAACCTGGTTTTGAGCCGTTGAACAGGTGGGCAAATGCAACTTTTTAAAAATGTTGTTCATAGTCCACTACTTGTGGTTGAAGACTACACTGATTCAAAAAGTCCAAAAACCCGTTGATCAGGCGGACATTTAAGCACCTTTACGTTAAAATGACGTAGCGGGACTAACATTGAATACACCGTTTCTCAACTTATATGTACTACTGGGGAGAGATTTATTAGGGGCACAAATCGAGAAAACTAAGCGGTTGGAAACGACCTGTCACTTTTAGACAAACTCATCATTTCGTTCGCCGTTTCGGGCCACAATGACTAAATGAAATAATTGAAATCGAAGCGCATGCTGAAACAGTTTAACAAGATAGAAGTAATATATTTCCTTGTTGTTACACATTGATTTGAAAAAAGATACAAAATCCATTCCTCCTTTTATTCACGAATTGCATCACTGAGACCTATACTTTTCATTTGACTATATATATCTCGAAGTAACTTCTCATTAAAAAATCAATTCGTAAAATCCACTTCATATAGGCTACAGTAAAAGTTACATTTTATGATTATCAAGTAAAGTGCTTCAGAGTTTTAATTTTTAATTGTGTTTCGAGCTGTGCACAATTTACTCATTATTGGAAAAACTCTTCCGGTTGGTCCACTGGTAGGCACAAACTAAATTCTACGATTGATAATCGGAAAGAATGAACGTATCTTCAAAATGTGTGAATATTTCAACCCATCTCAAACGTACTTCAGTATTAGCAGTGTTCAATTCCTCAAAAGGCAGTCGATCATTTATTTGTTTTCTTACAAAATAAAACTATTTTGAACAATGTCCCACTCAATAATTTCACTAAGCCGAACCTAATCTAAGATACTAATTTAAAAGAATAGAGAGAACGACCATATTAAATCTAAGGTTTTGAGTCTTCGTAAAATAAAAAGAATAGTAAAATATTAATAAGTAGCATGATTCCTCATGGTCGAGCGGTTATAACGTCTAACTACCAACGACAGATGCAAAAAGTTCCAGCTTCGAATCCTACTGCAGACCAACAGAGAATTTACAAACAAAACCAATATATTAACGAAGTGGATGAAAACAGCAACTGTGGTGAGTAATTCTCCGTCATGAAGTTCAATGCTGTCTTTTGGTCAAATGATGAAGGTGACTTTGAGCCGTTCAACAGTTGGGCAAATACAATGTTACAAAAACGTTTCAAAATACTCCACTTTTGACTTTAAAAACTACGTTGATTCTAAACGTCAGATAAACCGTTGAACAAGCGAACATTTCGGTACATTTGCAACGTTAAAATTACGTAGCGGGAGTAACATTGAATATATGTTTTATCAGCCTTTTTGTGCTACTTGGGAAGGAAGTTTAATATCCGTCATTTTTTACCCAGAAGGTTATCGAAAGACGAAGCCCTTTCGTGAAGTAAATCGCGTTCAGAAGACGTTACGAAGAAGGCATATTCACGAAACCTCTTCCAACGTTGTTTTAAGTACCTGACGGGATAAAGACACATTCCAAGGCCCTATTTCGCAGCTTCCTTTCTAACGTAAGGGTTAGAGCGTTGAATCGCTGGCTGGGCGGTCAGGGTTCATTTCCTGCTGAACCCAATTTCTTTTTTTTTTCTCTCTCTATTTTTGACTCATAAGAGCATTACTCTTTTGTTACTACTTATAAATAAATGTTTCCTTTTGCTTCTTTTTGCAATTTCAATATTTTATAGGGCTGTCTTCATTGCAAAATATTAACATTTGAACTCAGAAGAGTGAAAATTTCCGATGGACTATAATTTGAAATTCATCCCAAAACACTACATTCTTATCGAAAAGAAATACCATACATCACATCTGTTTTCTGAGCTGAAATTTCTTACATTTTCTCCGATGAAAATCTATCTAAAAGAGCCTTCTTCAGCTGTCGTAAGACGAAATATTCCAGAGCGGAATTCCACTCATCTTCTGAATTTAGTATGTAAGAGAACGGAACTATACCTATTGGTATTTAACAGTTTTTGCTCGAGATCTACAGTTAATGCCAAATCCTCAAGCAAGTAGACGAAATTGCTGAACACAATAGAACCTAATTTCAGACAAAGGATCACGAAAAAATCCTAACAGTGGGACTCTTCTTGTGACTCAAAGTATAATTTCAATGCTGAATACATATTGATCGCATGCTCTCTGGTAGACAACAACGCCATTTTGTTTTGCTGAAGATTGGCTAGTAAATTTGCTTCGCGCGCAATATATGTAAAATAACAAGTAAACTTTCTGCACTACTCTTTCAATACGCATTAGCAAACAGTGCAGTTTTTAATATACGAACAGATGCCTATAATTGGTTTATTTAGGACATTCTTAACAATATTGTACACATTATCCCTACTTTTTCTTGATGATTCACCAAAATAATAGTTGGTATTATGGGTGCGCTAACCCACGACTTCTTTTTCAATGTTAAACTCTTTGAATGATTTGAGAATAAAGGAAACACAGTATTAACTGTTTCAATTCATTGATTTTGAAAATTTAAGACCTTTACTTGGCACTCCACTCGCAGGCCTAAAGTAATGGAAAAAGGTTTCGTTTACTTATGATTTGAAGAATCTATGTAAACGGTGATATAATTTACCCACGCGAACTAATTTTGAAGCTCAGCATTGCTCCGGTTTTTGAGCTTGCACACGAATACTGAGCAGTGTTGAATTCAGACATTGTAACAAGGAGGGATCTTTTAAAAACCAAGAAGTGGCTTTATAAACCTACGAAATCTGGCCTTACACAATATATCACCTAATTTAACACAAGACGTTATTTGTGGAGAGAAGGGAAAACTGTCTGGTACCTTTTCTCCTTTTCTTGGTAATAGCTCACGAGACAAATTCAAAGTGATCCCAGCTCAATATGACATTGTTGAACTTAGATGATTACATGAATAGACAGATCGATATTCTCAACATAGCTCGAATTGAATTAGCAGAAGTTGCGGAACCAATTAAGAAATTGAAGTTTAAAAATACAACGGGTCAGGATGATACACTGCCATACATAGTTAAAGGATGTTCAGACATTGGAAAGTAATCTCTACACATCATATATAATCTTCCCATCAAATCTGTATATTTCCAGAAATGCAAGAAGAAAACATCTTATTTGCTCCATTCCTAAATCGAGCAAAACCAGAGATTTGAAACATTTTCGACCTATAGCACTTCTGCTTTGTATTCCAAAGCGTCACATCACTGTTTTTTTAACCGTGTAAAATCAGCATTTCTCCTTATCAACATAACATAGTTTCATGCCAAATAGATCTAGTACATTAAATTTAGCAACTCTTCCGTACTTAACAACACGGAAGGCCAACAACAGAAAACAGGTTGATATTATTTACATGGATTTTTCTCGAGCGTTTGACACTATTGAGCATGAATCATATAATACTTTGTAAACTTTGATATGTTAAATTTTGTTTCCCTGATAAAATTATTTTCGTCGTACATAAAAAAAGAAAACAGACAGTTAAAAAAACAGACAAAGGACTTTACTATTTTATCCGGTGTTCCTCAAGATTAGAAACTCGGACCTTTATTATTCCTTCAAGTTATTAACGACCTTCCCGATTGTGTCAAATCTCATAAACTCTTAAAATACGTTGCGGACTTGAAATATATACAACAATTCAATAGCTTGATATTTGCAAACTACTTCAGGGAGACAAGTAATGACCTGCTTTGGTGTGATAAATTTTTAGTAAACACTAACAAACACTAATCTCCAAACTTCACGAAAGGAATATTAACACCTCTTTCAAATTTCTGTATTGTGTTTGGGATTTTACATTAGAGAAGCCCGATTTAATGAACGATCGTAGAGCAATATTCGAATCTAAACTATCATTTGAAGCACATATCAAAACTATAGTGAACGAAGCATTCAGAAACCTAGGCTTGGTAAATAGATTAGGAAACAGCTTTAGCAGTGACAGGACGCTAATAGAAAACCTCACAGTGGTCATGTAGGCTAGGGCACTGGGTCGCTGTTCATGGGGTTGAGGATTCGAATCCCTCCTGGAGCATTTGTGTTTGTGGATTTTATTCTCATTGCATTCATATCATCGTGACGAGCCTAAGTCCATAATTACTAAAATAGACCATATAAAGTTCACTGAAGTTGTATGACGCTAATAACATTATGTTAGTTATTTGTGTTCGAAACTAGAATATGCATCTGTAATTTGGAATCCCTACGTTCAGCCACGTTCTACACTAATCGAAAGAATTTAATCATAGTTTCTAAAATGTCTCTCTAATAAGAAAACTGAATTTTATCTTTAATTTGAATCATCATCTAACTTGATAAGACATTTTAATATGTAGATGCTTGAATAAAGAAGAAACCTAACGATCTCCTCCTTTTTAATAACTTGCTTCAGAATTGCAATGACTGTTTAGATCTGCTATCCTAAATGCAATCATGTACCTTCACCGACGACCCGAATTTAAATCAGTGGTTTTCTCTACTACCACAGAGCAAAAACCAATAAACTCAGAAATTCTCCGATATGGAGAATGAGTACTTCCTACAATCACGTCAGTAAGGCAATCACAGACTTACCTTGTATGTGTAAAAGTAACTTTACGAATGCAATTGTGAAATATTTTTGTTGTGAATAATATACGTTAATGTAGAAATTTAGAATGTTTTAACTTTGTTTTTTCCTCTCCCTTTTGTGTTTTCAGTTTTATTATATCGTTAACTACTTACTATCTTGAAGATTTTGATCACACGCACACTATAACTGGGATTACGCCTATCGTGTTCAATAAACTTCAATTTTAAAAGGGGTAGGTATCAAAGCACCTTTATACGTGTCCAAGAGAATAAAATGATTTCTAAGATATTTTATGTAAATAAATACCTATAAAACTATTATGAACCATGCAACAGACACCTTATAGGCTCACATAGTGTGGAAAGTTACTTTCCTGGTAAAAATTTATTCGAGAGTGTGTCTCGTAAACTCTCAATTTTGTGGAAGCAAATCTCTAGGGGGCATGGGCAAATTCTAGGGCGAGGCTCCTTCCTTCCCTTGGGTATACCTGAGTTGAACATTCAAACTGAGATTCGAACTATTTCTGTGCAAATTTTGAAATACAATCGGTTGAGCGAAAGGATTGATCATGTTTCACTATATGAGATACATGGGACACATGAGATACAGAACATGGGACTTCTGCAAGACATTTGACGGACATCCCATCAGGATGATTTTGTGATATCCAAATAGGACGTCCAAGAGACACATTACGGTACTCCTAAATATCCCTGTGGTGGTGCCACCCCCCCAAAAAATTCTCAACAACACCCCAACTAAATTTTTATTTTTGCGGTGAAACATCGATGAGAACTCCGATGAGAACTGTGAAACGTCGATTAGAACTTCACTTACATTCTCAAAATTTTGACTTTACACCCCCCAACTGAAAATCCTTGCAGAAACCCTGATCCCGGTAAAAGATTCGAGTCTATGAGGTCCCTCGGACATCTGGGTATATGAACTTGTACTAAGTCTAAATCTTAAATATTACTGTACATTTGAAGACGCCAAAAGTGTATATCCATTAAGGACTTTCTTGGTAATAACAGTTTATAATCCCGGCAACCTTTCTCGATGACTCTGTACTTCTAGTTTTTCCATTGTATTGAACGGTAAAGTGTTAACTTCAGGAGATATAGGCCCTACTTCCGTTATGATAGTAATTGTCTAAATTTGGAGCATAAATATAGGCTTCGATAGGGAATGTTTACTTGGAATAAATTGCACTTTCAGGCCACGTAATTATTAATCTTTTCAGGGAAAGACAAACTCGACACATTCCCTTACAACAACTTTCAAACAATAATTTACCTATACAGCTGTTTTGCATTTTGACGGCAATGCTCTTAAACTCCCTCCCGCGCATCCAACTGGGAACAACAAGCAGACAAAACATTCTCAGACGACCACCTACCAGCACTTCCACCTGCGTATAGTACCGTTTTGTTACAATAGCCTTGAATGACACGTGAGGTGCTTGCTCCGAGCAGAACAACTTGTAAATAATACCTTTTTCGACTATCGCAATTTTACTCTGCTAAACGATGGTCAATCATCAAAAATTATCCTACACAGGTTTTTTTTTTAAAAAAAACTTAGTAATTAACCTCACATCTTAATATTTTGGGGCTATCAATAATAAATTAAATGATAATAATAATAATAAGTAAAGGGCTTCCACGTGCACGGCGCATAGATGATGTGGAGGTACCGTTTCACATTTTCCCGACCATCGGCAGGTGGGGAAATCAGTCCCACGCTGGCTTGCCTTAACCTCACAAGATGCCCAACAATACC
>JAGDQP010050767.1:0-14164 GCA_022664845.1 Lepisma saccharinum | reverse complement strand
TTACTTTAAGATGTAAACATTTTAGGGTTTCGCGAGCCTTAATACAAAATATTTAAAATATAAAAAAAAATGCAAGATACATCAAGGGAGCATTCCTTGACGTGCTGGAAATTAAACCAATGCATGACTGGGTTGTTAATATCAATGATCCGTCAACGACAAGACCGCACTGTTGAGCATATTTATCTGGCTTCTGTCAAACCAAATCATCAATACTAGTATAAAAAATCAAGACATTCTGTAGATATTTGCATTGAGAATTGACATGTTTGGGACGCACATAGGGTATCAGTGGGAGGTTTATAGGACATTCCAGTTCCCGAATATAACCCACGGACATCCAAAGAATGTCCATTGGATATGCATTCTTCCTCATGTCCACATGGGACTTCTTTGGGGAATCCGACAGACGTCCAATCCTGATGATTTTAGGATATCCCATTGGGACGTCCAAGGGACACGTTACGGATCTCCTGTATATCATGGGAGATGTCCTTGAGACGTTCCTGGATATTTTTACTATCTGGGTATATTGTTTTACTTGTTTATAGCTATAAGCTTTTGCAATGTTGTCAGCGAAAAATGAATTTATCTATAATAATTTCAAATATCATTCTGATATATTTAGACTTGACAAAGAGTTTGTATAAAGTGTTTGACTGTAACATTACTTGGGTGAAAACTACAAAATCGCTGGAGGGGAATGAGGAAATTGATGCCCATTGCCCCTAAGGGTGCAATTGTGGTGTCAAGTTTGCTGATCAGCTTGCTCGCCCGAAGTTCCTCGACGATCAAGATCGACAGTGTAACAACGGGAGGAATCTGATCAGCAAACTCGACAGTGGAATAGCAAAAAACATGTCATTCTTGCTCAAGGGTAGACTCCTTGAGCAAGCAGATCACCAAGCTCGATAAGGTAATAGCGCATTAAGGTATACACACAGATTCAAAGGAAATGGCCGATGAAAAAAATGTAAGTTAAAAAATAAGCACTATCCGGCAATGCCAAAGAATATTCGATGCAGTTTGAAACTAGACGATTTTTACGTTTATTACTAGTATTGTTTCAGTGTTGCCAGATTGAACAAATTTATTGGAATTATATATTTTTTGGTGACCATTTTCAGTGGATCTGGTGTACGTGTGGGCATAAAAGCATGTTTTATTATTTTTCTGATTTTGAAAATTCTAAAGCAGTATTTCGTTTTATTTCAGTGACATGTTTTTAGTTTTGATGACAATCAAAACTTCGGTATTTATTCAAACCTATATTTAAAAAAAAACAAAAAAACACGTTGACTTTTGTGGGAATTTGATAGAAATATAGACTTCTAAACTGTTTTTGAAAAAATGCGAAAACCTAGTTTTAAATGAAAACTAAAATCAGGAATATGAAGAATACCAAAAACTGAGGTCTGAATATTTTTTTTAAAAAAAGCGCACACTTCGAGAGAGAAATATTGTCCTTTTGGATTTCGATATTTTTTCTCCTTTGATCCCGATTTTTATAGGTATTTCCCTCACAATCTTGAATTCGGTGACATTTTTCAGCTACTTTAAGTTTAAGCCCTCAAGAATACAAATTTTTGTAGTTATAAAGTGTAAATGCAGTCACAGCAAATCAGTTCCCATGGACCTATTAATTTTTTGTATACCCCTGCCTCTGTCTGGCTGTGTTTCTGTATTTTGTACTGATTTGAAACTTCAATGACAGATTATGTAAAATCAAGTCGCGTGTTGGTGAAAGACCTAGTAGTTCCTGAATATAGCGTTATATACAGTGATGGCGCTAGTGTTGATCGCAATCCGTGTCAAAGTTTCGTTGGCATTCAGAATGCTGCTGCACTCTGGTGGCTGCTGCTTGAACTCGTTACTTCGTCTCTTTTCCAAAGAATAATCATAAAATTATGTATCGTACCGACTGAAGAAAATCTTATGAAGCAATTAGTTTATAATTTCCGATTAATATTTCCGTAATATGCAAATGTTTTGTAGAAACTTTGCAATTAATATGAGATGTCGCTTCAAATACGTAGGCTACTTGAAAAGATTTTAGGCCTGCGTAAAGTAATAACAAAGATAAATTGTCACCAGTTTCTGAGTTGACGGTGAATTTAGTTAGGTTAGTGTTAGTTAGGGTGACCGACTATTCTGTATTATTTTTAAGGGAGATAAGGCTTTTAAAAAATATATTTTGTCTTTGCATTTTTACGGCTCAAGCGAGTGTTTTCGTTCAATTTATTCTAAATAACGTATTGTCAAGGGCTGGTAACCGAATATTCTCAAGGTTTGTGAATCGTAATGATTGTGTGCTGAGCGAGCGATACTTAATGTGTGGATTTTTGTATCCTGTGAAATGAGTATTTACTTGATCTTATGTTGTGTAATCATGTGTTTATTACCTTTCAAGATATACGTGAGATTTCTGCAGTAGGTTGCGTGAGAAATTTACATATAAAGACGAATACAAAGAAACCTATTCTACTCTAATTGCATAGTATGCAGTTCTACTTTCTCCATATGAAGGTGCCCGTGATATCGAACAGTATATCTCACCTAATAGGCACAGAGAAAATAGTATTATAACTAGTTCAGGATTAAAATTAGCGCTTGTTTCTAACGTAAAGAACTGACTTCCGAAGAATCAAAGCTTACTTACATACTGTACATAGAACTATTGATAATATCACAATGTAAAACATGATCGTTCATTTTCTGATATTGACTATTGAAAGGAGCAAAATTATTGAAAAGAGTAATAAATCCTCGAATAAATGTGGAAGAACAAAATCGGAATAAATTATTACAAATGTTCTAAGTGTCTGGTCTGAAGTGAAAAATTAAAGGAAGATTTAAAAAAAAAAAAAAAAGATCCATTTGTTGTAGTGCTATTGTGAATATTAGTGTGTTATTGTGGTTTAAATCCTGAGTTTAAAAAAAATTTAAAAAATCATGCTTTGAAAATATACAGTATCACACATGAAATGTCACGAGCTGTTTCCCATCTTCAGGATATTCGAGAGTACAATTTAGCTAGAAACTAAGGATGTAGGTTTTCCGTTGGATAACGCTGCCGGTAATTCTGATAGTTTGGCAAAGAAAACGTCAAGAAAGTGTTTGTACTATTCTAGAGAACATTTACAATACTCGCAACAGCACACTTGATATACTCACAGTTGCACACTTATATACTCAACCTGGACTCACAATAGGTTGTGGGGCACATACAATACAAAATGCGTTATCGGTTTCTACCAGATAAATCTTTTCCATTGATTAATTGAATTATTAACGTTCTAAACAAGCAGGTAAGCATCTGAGAACGGAATGTACAGTTTTCGTTAAAATGCACTCCGAACCAATCCGTTCAATGGACCCCGGCAGGAACTGAACCATTGACCACGCTCAAGAAAGCGAGCACATCTAACCTCTCGTCCACCTGGAGGTCTGATTCCCATTGATATTGATTTGTGTAGTACTAATAGAAACAAAAAGATAAGTTTATGACTTTATTGGGTCTGAAATTCAAGGGCCAGTAGCCATTACCTTACGTAGAGAGGATATTAAAATTGTATGAAATATTTCCTGAGGTACACCAAACCACCCCTTGAAATAATAAATATCTTTACATCTCCAGAATCAGAATGTTTTATGCAGTCATAACTTTAGATGTTCAATGAAAGTACTGAGAATATACCAGAAAACTATATTACAGCAGTGTAAGTGTCAAAGAAATTTACATTTTCTTTCTTCGTGTATTTTTTCTTCATATTTACTACAATTTGATATTGTATGAATCAAATAATATTGTATTTTATAGTTGTTTTTTTAGAAATGAAAAAAGCACTTAAACATATGGCTTTAACATACACAGTGAAAACAGTTTCCTAAAATTGAGATAAAAAATTCTTATCTGTGAACCGAGATACAATTTTCTTAGAAATTAGATATCGCAGTTCTCATTACTTATCTCATTTAAAAGCCGGTATGCTCTCATTTTCAATTAAATGAGAATGGTGATATCTCATTTCTAAGAAAATTGTTTCTCGGTGCACAAATAAGATTTTTTTTCTCGGTTTTCAGAAAACAGTTTTAACCGTGTACTCTTTTTAGTTGAAAAATTTCTGGTCACCCTAGCTCGTATTAGTTGTTTAATAGTTTGTACTGATAGCTTAATATCTTCTGTGGGTGGATCGTAACGCTCACTGCCTTGTAATTAAGGAGTCCCGGATTCGATACCCGGTGGAGACATAAGTGGCTCGGAACCCACATTAAATTGTAGGTCTCATCCTTATCTTCTCATTTTATTATTGACAGAACACAACAGAAACATATATCCAATGCAGTGTCAAAAAATTAAGAAAAATAATAAAAAAATTGATTAAGAGTCATTACCTTACAACTTTTGATACATTTCTGTTACAAATAGTAGTTTGATTGATTTAAATCATGATTTAAATCAGATGATATTTTTAAATCAATGATTGAAATAAATATATATAGATATGTATATAAATCAAAATATACATATATTTTACAGAGTAGAAATAAAGTTTAATATTTTTAATAATTTTGTGTAGCTTGCATCATATGTGAGCTTAAAATTCATCTTTCAGTTCTTATGTGATAATAGGCTCTTGGACCTAGAAATTTAACATACTATTTGATTGCTTCATTTCATATTGCAAGCAAAATTTTGGAAGAGAACGTAGGAACTCAATTCACATTATACGTTTACAATTTGTGTTACAAATATGACTATTTTTGTAATAATATGAAAAAGAACACACAGAAAACAAAAAATCCAGTTTTTGTTTAAAACAAAAATAGTTGCTTCATAATATTGCCTACTTTTTATTACGCAAAATGTATTTGTATCAAATTATTTAATTTCTTCACAAATTGTTCAAAAGTAATTTATTCTTAATGGAAATATAAAGTTTACCTATGTGTATGCTGAAGGATGACAATGCAAAGCTGCATATCTAATATTGATTTCAATGTATTAAATAGTTCTCATTGAATTGAATTTTACCTAAGGCCTTTACGCAAATTTGGGTCAAACCGAATGGTTGATGATGGGCGAATTGGTGGAATGAAGAAAGTGGGAAGAAATGAGAGAGAGAACCCTGAGAAAACACACGCACACCGTTTTCCTTCACCACACACTCCACGTGGCACGAGCTGGGATCGAATCGGGGACCTCACGGACCTGAGGTGAGCGCTCTATCGCTGAACGACCGCGGCTCCAAAATAGCTCTCATACTTTATGGAATTTATTGTCATAGGATGTTCCGAAATTGATATATTAGTACAATTTTGAAAGTTGAAAACTCTTAACTAAAATGAACTAAAATATATCTTAGAAAACGTAAATAGTGGAACATTTCGTTTGGGAGAAGTAGCGTGGAAAAAAGAAGCAATTGCGATTATAACATACAATTACTTAGGAAAGAAGGAAGGCAGAGACGTCATTTTAGAAGGAAAGATGCTATGTAGAAACATTGTAAATTGTTTCTTTTTCGAATTTAATTACGGTGTAAAGGACTGTAAACATTCCTGAGAACACTTTATTCATCCTGTACCGACAAAAGTAACATAGAAGTGTTCTTACATGCTTAATTTCCTTGGTAAAAATATACCATGTAAGTAATGTAATTTAAGTAATCTTTCCTTTTCAGAACTATTACAACAAATTGTAATAGTTCTGAAAAGGAAAGATTACTTAAATTACATTACTTACATGGTATATTTTTACCAAGGAAATTAAGCATGTAAGTAATGTAATTTAAGTAATTTTTCCTTTTCAGAACTATTACAATTTGTTGTAATTGACCATTTTTCATGGCAATCTTCTGTAGAGAATACCACATATTTGTGAATTTTACTTTAGTGTGTACTGGTGAAGGTATTTGAAAAGGAAAAACTAACTTAGTAGCTATATCAGCGCCGCAAGTTATTTAAATTTAAAAAATGATTTTTTAAACCCTGATTTAAACTACAATATATATTGCTAAATAAGCCACAATATACGTATATTAGTGTTGAGGTAAGGGGTCCGAATATGGCCCACTTTAACATTGTTGATTTTTTTTTCACTAAGAAAGACTATATATTCGTGCAAATCGACTGAACCATCCAGTTGGTAGACTATTTGGACTAATGAAAAATAAATCTGCTTCCTAGAAATTACGTATAAAAATGTAATAAATCGAAAACTAAAATATTGCCAGTAGGCCGGCAAAAGTGATGTGTAATCTTTCTGTATTACTCATGTATGCTACATACTGAGATATATACATTACAAGCGTACATAATTTATATGACTTTGCAAAATGAAGAATACTATTAATACAAAATGCCAAAATTTGTGAATAGCAAGTGAATATACAAGAAGAAAAGATCTGAGTAAATAAGAAGTGTAACACAAACGAAAACGTTTAGAACGTCACGTCTCATATGAGGGACAAAGAAATGGTCCGTGATCTTTAGCAGTTACTCCAAAACACTATTCATGAACGTATTTGCGCTACGACACGTAAAGATGCAAGTCTGCAAGTATGTCTGCATGACAAAGGAACAAAACCAAGATTCACAAGCCTTGGAGCAACTCAGTGTCGGTTCTTCAGGACTATTAGAAGCAATTGCTGAAATTCTGGTCGTTTTAAACGTGATGACACTTGCTTTGTTCTAGGTTTAATCTTCTTATTCCTTGTATTGGAATTGATAGCTTCCTTATTACCTGGCAATATCTTCGTTTTAATTACTAAACATTATGATGATGTGTGTTCAGTACAAACATTTCAAATACCCAATTCTTTCATTTTAAACAGTTATGACTGCATTTTGTCCAATATGACGGTGGGCCATATTGCGCACTGTTGACTTCTTTACTTTTTCTGGTGCCTGCTACTTACACAATGCAATACATTGCGTCACACACATTTTATGTTCACGTATGCTCACATAGCTACATTATCCATGCATTATACTGATTAGGTTTTCAACAATAGATACTGAAACGAAACATTACTTACTTTGCTAAAATCACAGTAAACTATTTTTTTGCTCAATATGCCACTTCAACTGGAGTTGCTGCCGCTCTCGCCACTCGCAAACAAATGAGTCGCGCAAAAATGCTTTCTCTTGTCATGAGGATATAATTTACGGTGACATCTAGTAGCACCAACGGAAAGCTGCAGAGATTTGGGGGGTGGGCCATATTGGGGACCCGGGCCGTAATCGGTACACTAAACTTATTTATATTAATTTCTTTCGCCAATTTACTAACAGCGTTATAGGCTACACTTATTCTCCATATTGGTGACTTCCTTATTATGTTCGTTCTAGTCTTATCCGTATGAAAAAAGATCACATTTTTTTTACCGGAGTTTTACAAGTAGGAACTCGAACCTTTAGGCACGAAAGTAATTGACTGTAATCTATTTCCTTATTAGCATACCTTGCAGTATTATTCTATGCTCAAAGCTCATAAAATTGAAATTGACATTTAGTGTGCAGGTATTTTTATTATTATTATTATTATTCCTGGGGATAAACTCCCATTCCTTTGCACGTTAAATACCTCAAGAATCTCGCTTGAATTCTCTCAGTGTTTAGGAGATCGACTTTGGTGTGTTGGACTAAGGCTAGATTTGCGTATTCCAACTTGGAAAGAACATGAATAAAATAATGTTTGATTTTTTTTCCTACTTGAACTCACGAACAATTCTAATAATAAAGCCCAAGTTCCTACGTGCGCCGTTTACTATGTTAACAATGTGATACTCAAAGCTTAGCTTCGAGTCATACAGAAATCCAGTTTTTTTTAGTTTCTTAGTTGGGAGGATGTTTCCATCAATTAAGTAGGAAATATGAATCGGGTTCTTCCATCTTGTGAAAGTCACAATTGAACATTTGTTAACACTTATTTCAGCCAAATTATTATTACACCACCCAGTAACATTATTGATGTCACTTAGAAGTAGTTCACATTCCTAAGATTATTCAATAGATAAATAAAGTTTAAAATCATCCGCAAAGAGCAGTTTATTGGCGTTCTTAATACAGTCTGGGAAGTAATTTACAAGTAAAATGAATAGCGAGGGACTCAGATTGGAACCCTGTGGTACTCCTGATGATCAGTGTATTTCGTAGCTTTGTACCTTTTATAGATGACGTTTTTGTTTTCTAAGTATGACGAGAAAAGTCTGATTAGTTTCGGAGTAAAATTCTACTGACCTAATTTTTGTCATAGAATGCCGTGATTGATCGTATCAAAGGCCGTGCAAAATTCTATATAAGTCACATCAAATTGTCCTCCTCTGTGAAGTGTATGAGCCATGAAGTCTGTTATTAGGGTAAGATTCATCCGATGGAAGACAATGGCAAACCACCATCGGTTCACATTGCCCAGGGACCTTCCGGTCAGTACCTGTCATCGGGCAGAACGCCTATCATCATCACTAATAGTTATACTGTAAAAGCAACTAACGCTCGGAATGAGATGAGATGAGAATGACGACAAATGAGACGCCAATATGATATATCAGTGCTTCATTTGCTCTTAATATTTATACCAGCATTTTTTTTACAAAAAAAAAATATATACTGATATATATGCTTATCTACAGTTATACCTTTACCTTTCCTTGTTATACGCCTTTATGTCGATCAACAAAGTAAAAACAGTAAAATATCCTAAATTGGGGAAAGCAATTGAAGGGTTCAGCGAGAGACTAGGCTAACCCACAATTTTAACTTTTTGAAGAAAAAAAAGAAAAATGAAAAGGAGAATGCGACGTTAATACCAACTGTCTTCTTAATTTGGCTTATTCCGCACTCCACGACCAAGCCACACCAACCAGTGGTTCGGGCAATAGTCGGTAGATGGCAATAGTGTACTATTCCGTCAAAAGTTCAATTTTGACCAGGGTGTGGGTTAGCGTAGTCTCTCGCAGAACCCTTCAATTTTTAACTTGTCAAACTGCAAGGTGAAGGGGAAATTTGTTGCGTACGTTATAAAGAATGACACAGACACAGAAAAGAATGTAGACCGATATTGCCCGTGTTATTACTTCTTAAATATATAACGTCATTTTCAAAAATCCATTTCGAGCATTGTTCACAATACACGTATAGATATAGATCGAATAAATACTTCATCGTATCACGATGAAGATAAGATAAATCTGTAGTCTATATCACCCGCATTGACCCCGCTTTTGGGTTGATTACACATTTGGCTCCTTTTTCGACCGTTCCCCCTTTCCAGAAAATCCATAGTTTAGTGTAAGTGGGTGTAGTACTATTTACAGTAGCGCATGGAATGTACCCTTGAGCATATGAAGATCACTCTGTTCAATAGTACCCCTGGCGTTGTACCTCTTGTAAGAGAGGCTGATAATACCGTAATACGAGAAGAGCGAGGCAAAACTTAAAAAATAATCTGATAGCGGCGACATTCACTCCGTCTCCTCCCGAAAGTAAATCAGTGTCAGGGACTTGATATCACACGGAATCGTCAAGAAGGCGGGTTTTCGGAAATATTTCTATTGGCATCTGCTCAACATGCGTAAAATATTAAAATTTGTATAAGTTGCACTCATATGCGCTAGTAATTTAATCTGCGTAATATATATGCTGTTACAAATTTCGTTTCAAAGAAGAGCAAATATTTTTGAGAATAAATGGTCCTAATTTCACCCCTTTCCTCTGTTAGGCCTCTTGGTAGCACAGCGCCTCCTTCTATTGCTAAGAATGAGGAACCTTATATTTCCGCCATGTCCATCTGTGCGTGTCAAAACATCCTGGCATGTATGTTGCCTCGCATGACAGCTACGTTCTAATGGGTTGACTAGCATTGTACGAAGTCAGTGCTCTATTGAAACAAAAATCCTATATATAAAATTGAAAGTGACTATGTGTGCGTGAGCATCACGCAAAAAGTACTTGACCGATTGAAATGATTTTTCGTACATAATCAGATATTGGACCAGACTGGGAAGTTAACATATCACTTTGATTCTAAAATTATTATCTTCAGAGATAATCGACCATCTAATTATCCATTGAATTCCAATGGCGATGCTAACAAATGGAAAATTTAAAAGCAAAGCACGCGGCAACCCAAACTACATCATTGTTCGACGGATTGACTACCTCGAAGGGATCAGATTTGGCATTTCTCTCAATTCATTAACAACCGCTATCTTAGGTAACTCATCCCTAACAAAGCTGATTGGTGACGGTTCGGATGACTGTTCCCAATATATTTTATTCACCCCGCACAACGGCAAATCACCTCGTTAATAGTTTTATGTTCCTATCAAGGGACCCTCGGAGCTTTAGCGACTTTTAGTAGAATCACTGCGCTCATTTGTTTTCTTCACATTTCCCCTGAAAAATAAAACGTTGAAAAAAATCTAGAAGCTTTGAAACAATGTTGATTTATTGAGCTAGCATAATTGAGGCCTTTAGTGACACTTTCAAATAAAAGAAGTTCGAGTTCATTTTTTGTACATAACAGGAAAAATATGTGGTATAAAATATTCATATTTTGCCCAAAAGCGCACTAAAGTCCGATACGTCTTCGTGCAAGGTGTAAATATTTTGCCACATATAGTTCATGTTCTATATAAAAATATGAACTCCCAACCTTTTTTATCTGAAAATGTCACTTAGATCACTTTGATTCTAAGGTATCAATTAGTACAGAAGTTTCATGTGTCTATAAAGCAAACCCTGAATGTTCATAAAATTATTCGCCGTGCAAACACCACTGCACTGTCAGGAAAAGGGTTGTATTTTCGTTTGTTTACACAGAATCAAAATATTTACTGCTCGTCCATAGTTTGACGATTCTTTTGTACGATTTAGCACTGTTGCCGGTAGTGGACAAGTAAAAAGGGTTAAGTCACTAACCCAAAATAGTAACAATTTAATTATCAATGGAAATATTTGGCGGTTTTGTAGCGTGAATATGAGCATAAAGAAACCAAATTTCTTCAGCAACAATAGGATGAAGCCACGTAGTCAATGAATGCGTGATTGCTATTTAGTTGCACTCATCTTACATCTGTTTGCAATCTAATAATTATTGTTTGATCTCAGATGGACACTAGAACCTCGAGAACCCATCCAAGAACAGTGATCCATCAGATTGAAGAGGGATGTAAGACGAATGCAACTAAATAGCAATCACGCCTTTATTGACAATGTGGGTTATCTCCTTCTGTGGCTGGAGCCCTCATCAGTGATTCCGCCACCCCCCAGCCCCAAATGTTGTCGCTCAAAAATCGACAGAAACCGTGCAAAACTCCACTTACACCCTCCTAATTTTGGCTTTACATCCCCCAAACTGAAAATCCTGGAGGAGTCCCTCATTTTTGGTAGGTAAATGAGTATAGGTACAAAATGGTAAAAGTGGCAATACGCATCTCTTACACGTGCTCTTTAGTTCGGCAGAGCAATATTACTCACAAAGTATTAATATTTATACTCCACAGATGGCTCTGTCGTCTCTTCTTAGCGTATTCGTATATGCTGAAGTTACTTGTCATCGCCGGTAGATGGCAGGCAAAGTGAATTAGTGAAACAGTGAGGTAGGCATGCATGGCGTAAAATCAGAGATCGGAGACTGAGCCAACAAGATTTTACGTATAGGGCCGTTTTGGTCATCTCTGGCTCAGGTCGTGAATGGGGGGGGGGGGGGGGCGTATAGAAGGAAGTTAACCAGGACCTAATTTTGAAGGTAATATCCCAATATTTGTCTCGGGAGACTGAGGAAAAATCCTGTAAACACCTCAAGTGGGATGGCCGGCCACTAATTCGAACCCATCTCAATGTGGGTCTTGACAACATTAAAGTTAATTACCTTTTTCTTTTAAACATAAAACATATGGAATAAAACGCCCACCCATTGAATTTTCTATAATAACAGAGACTTAGAAGGGTCTAATTTCGACCAGAAGAAAAAACAGGCCAGTACCATCATGACTTGAGTTACGAAATGTTTTTGCCCAATAGTACTTCAGCCTAGGTACGTACGCAAAGGAGTCCTGGGGGTCCGTAGCCTCCAAATTCAGATTTTTTGTGTGAAATTAGTAGAATTTTTGCCAAAATTATATACAATTTACTTAAATTTCACACCCATACAGACCTCGGACTCCCCCTCGAAGGCGCTGGACCCCCCAAACCAACTTCTGAGTACGTGCCTGCTTCAGTCAATAGAGTGATTACTAAAAAAAATCTCGGCTTGTTTCCTACCCCCAGTCGATATAGCACCTTGATCGACATACGACCGGGCTACTATCTTAACAATATTGTTAAGCAAATTGATTGATATTGAGAACCTAAATTGATAGAAAATCTAATGCATTATTCCAGATTCGAGTTAGAAATGAAAGATGGCGCTTGCTGCACTGCTGTGCTTTCTCCAATAAGACGGAACAGCCAGGGCGATCTAGGATTCGTAATTAGAAACTGAAACATGACACAAAGATTTTCTAACTTTAAACGTTTGGTATGAACACGCTGAAAAAAATCTACTTGTTAGCTGTAGCTCAAATATAACCATTCGTTTATCATAAAATATTCATATGAGGGAGGGTTCTTTCATTACCTAGGTTTTGTGTGAATAGATTAGGCTTACTGCGTGTATGGAGCCACCTTAATTTCGTACTTGATTGGTAAAAGAAAGAAGAAGAAAGGCAGAGACCCTGGCGTAAAGTTGAGAAATGAAATCCTGGAGAGAAAGAAGAAATGAAAAAGAAAGCAGAGTACACGAGAAGCGGAGAAGGTTAAACTTGTTTCAAATGATTTGCTGCTATCGCCGAATGATTAATATTAGGCATTGGATGTTTGAGCAGTAAAAACTTTGAAAATAAATACCAGAAAGTTGAAATGAGGCCCAAAAAAATTAAAAACTAAGAGCGGAAAACAATAAAAACTGGTAATACAAAACTGAAAAATAATTTTGAAAATAGAAAAATATTTTCCCTATTGTCTCTTTAGTTGACACGCAGCATATTTTACACTTTTAATTATTATTTTTTGTAAACGTTACTACGAATTCCCAGTAAAATTATGTAGAATTTTAATATTTCATGTTTCACTGAAATCCAGGAAAACCCAGAGGCTCTTCGTATGCTGAGGTGACTATTTGTAGTTTTCGGTTCTCTGCGCACATGCGCAGAATGAGAAAACTGTTTTTTATCGTACCCGCACATACAATCCCGATCAAGTGACGCCATCTTGATCACATATTTTAGCAGAAATGGGAAATACTCTAAGTGAATAGGGATTCTGATCCCTAATTGACTAATAGAATAGGGATTAAAATGTGACGAGCTACTTAGTTTGTCTTCACGGTTCAGGTAACACACTTCTGACACTCTATACTGTTATGATCTAGTGTTTTCTTATGACGGGCAGTTTAGTCCAGTCAGTAAGACGTTGGATTTCTAACTGAATAACCCGTGTTCAAATCTCGCTTCAGTTGTTTTTTTCTCAGTATTCCTGTAAACTTCATGATGGCTGACATTTATTAGTCAAGCCATTGGAAATTTTCAGACAGCTATGGTTTCTATGGTTTGCCTATTTTTTCCAGGAACGTTTCGAAAAATTTTTCACAGTGTAGTAGACGTAATCAATGGAAACACATCTTCATTTAATGGGATACAATGTAAAAACATTAAGACTCGCTTGTGTTCGTTTTATTACATTTACCGAAATTGAAAGCAAAATCCATTTATACCTAAAAAAGAAAAGATACAAGTTGTGGAAAGTTAATACAGATTTAACGACAAACATAAAAAATCTCTATTAATAGACATTTAAGCATAAAGATAGGCATTATATTTTGATATAGGCAAAATGGTCAAAATAAAATTGGCTCTTATCATGCAAGAGACCCAAAAAGTAAACTATAATCAAGTCCTTTGTAGAATATTTCTAACATCAGAAATGGACATCTTTTGTCACACATCTCTAATGATTATGTTCACGACGTCCTTCGTTTCAATTTTACGGTATTATTACACACTTTTCTTTAATTCAAAATGGTTCATCGTGTCCCTAAAATCTTGCAACGTTAATTTAACCCTTTTCCTGACGTCATACAGTGATGACATTTTGCACAGCGATGGAAGTCGGGTCACAATAC
>JAGDQP010050766.1:0-10221 GCA_022664845.1 Lepisma saccharinum | reverse complement strand
TATATATATATATATATATATATATATATATATATATATATATTGTAGCATCCTTCTACCGGGAATCGAGGAGGATGAGTATCATCCTGGCTTTCGCTAGTGCGACTGAGAATTCTTACCTTAAAGATACAGGATGTACTCCGGGGGTTAATTAGTACAGAAAGGCAAATACTGAAAGGAGTAACACTAGGTATAGATAAATGATAAAATAACAAGTTTACAAAAATAGGGGATTTATTGCCCTTTCACAAATTACGGGCTTAATCACAGCAGACGGTCAGAATGGATTACACCAACCACCATGAATAACCAATCCCATACATTCTAATCAGAACTCCACTTACCCAGAAATCCAGCCCAAGGATGAAGCCCAAACATTGAACCTCCAGGTCAACGAATGGCTCAATAGTAGCCCAGGGCCCGCAGGTTGGCTGGCCCAGATGGATAGGTCGACGGGCAGAATGACCTGCCTAGATGCGAAGGATCGTCTACGATAGAATCGATGTAGCGCCTGCTAGTGTCGTAGTTCGCCCACACTCTCTGAGTTCTCTCTTCTCCTCGTTCCTCTCTTGCCTCCGTATTTATGTCCGCCCAAGAATTGTCGGGATTTCTTCCTGGTTGGAGCGATGAACTGTGGTGTGACAATACAAATTGTTTCCCGTCAGAAGATTTCAGTGGCGTTCTCCAAAGTGTGTTACCCCTCTGTCCACAATATATATAAAATTGTCTCAATAGACAGTGTTTATTTTCCTTAACCAATTGCAGGATCTTTTTCTGAACACCTTATATACGTTTGTGGAAAATTATTTAAAGAGAGAGAAAACTCAATTTGAAAAAAAACTAAAATAGCTAAGGTTCTCCCTTAACATCTAGTTTCATACCTGATTTAGCTAGGATTTACATTATATATATATTTACAGGCTCGTGTAGCTGACAAAACAGCAGATGTTATGTTGTGTGTGGCACTTGGAGTGACAGAGAAAACAGGATTTAGGGTAAGTCAGTTTTATCCATTTCAGTTCTTAGATAATTTTGAGGAATTGACAGTTACTACAGGCAAACGCTACAATATATGTGTAATTGTGTATATATTTGCATGTATGCATGTAATAAGGTTGATGATCCAAAATTTCAAACCTCGGACCTTCTACTCATTAATAACATTCCCGATTGTATGACAGCTCACAAACTTATGGGCGTCCGGTAAGGAGGGCACTTATCCCCCACCCCTGGCCCTGGATGTACGGGTTTTAATAAGTTGACTGCGCTAAACTGCGAAATCAGTACTCTTGCTTTACTATATTTTTGTGTAAGATAATTTTCTGAGTGATATGAGAAAGAGAAAATCCTAATTTTCAGAAGATAACGTTTAAGAAAATATTAAACTATAGTCTAATAAGCGTTCTGTAGTAGTATGTAATAAATGAATAGATATAATTTTCTCTCTTCATGATCATCCTCGTGGGGAAAGGTCCTGGCGACACTCTTCCCAAGTAGCACATCCACGGCGGCCGATATGGGCATATTGGATTTTACGACTTCGATCGATATCGTTCAACGACATGGGCCCCGTATTGGATGGCAAACATCTTGGCCAATATCGGTCAACGATATAGATCGACATCGGGCATCGACATCGATCATCGACATTGCTCAATATGGGGTATCGACATCGCTCAATATTGGTCATTGACATTGCGAAGATAATGATATTTTGATTGTTTACTATTTTTAAAAGGAATCTATTTTTTTTTATATAGGACCATAGACAAACCAACAAGAAATAATAAAACACGTTAGAAATTGTAGAAAAATACTACTTATGTAAAGAATACTGTTTTTCTGTAGCTAAAGTTACATCATTTCGCTGTGCTAATGGATTGTAAAATTGGTCGACCACTGCTAGTTTGTAAAATAATGTGATTTTCGATATTGCGTTCATGCTAAAATTTGTATTTCCGCTCAATTGTAATCATTTCAAGTCTCTTCCGCTTTTAACTTTTTATATATATTTATTTATTTATTTTTTTGCCAAGAACTTAAAGAATAGAATGGCTATGATTACAAGGAAACATCTTCAATTGAAAGAAATAATGTAAAACAAATGTAAATAAATATAAGTTTAACTTATCCATCTACTAAAGGGAACCTCTCTTAACAAACACATGGCCTCGAGAAAATACCTTACTTTCTACCATACGAACGAAACAAGAGTGTAAACTGTCGCCCGGTTGTGACGGTGTACGATAACCAACGTATACTATAAATCTTGTTGGTTTTTCTATGTACTTACAGTGATCACAGACTTCTTGGAAAAAACACAATCAACTTTAACACTTTATTTGTCTATGTCCTTCCCGTGGAAGAGTAGGTTATTTCTTCACTTTAACATGCTTCGATGAACAACTTCTTTGTCACCAAACAAAGCTGGCCGTGTGTTGACTACAACATATTTTATCACCAGAGGAATATAGCCTCGCTTAAATAAACATCGGTTTGCCCATATGGACCGATATTAATCAATATAGATATCGGTTAACGACATGGATTGATATGGTTCCACGACAAGTGCTCTATTTTTTAATTTTAATTTATTCATTATGAACAAAACGTTTCGTAAAAGATCGTCTGATTCTTTGCACAAAACTTACTATAGTTTTAGAAAATAGGTAAATTAGTGATACCGATAATCGATGTCGATCCCACATCGATCGACGTGGGCTCAAGCGAGCTGCTGAAATGTTTAGGGAAGGTTTGGTTGATTCCAAAATAACAGGTTCCAAAATAATTTGAATTTTGCGAGAGAAAGTATCATGCGTGATTGCATAAAAAGAGAGATGAAAAGTTTTTATTCTTTTTGTACAGAGTACCGTAAAATAATTATTTGAAGATTAGGAAGATGAAATGAAGTTCATGAATAAGCAGCAATGTTTAACCAGAACATTAATTATGTCAGAGTTCAGAAGAAAAAAGTTTCGGTGAGTAAATGTCGAGTTAAACTATTTAATTATTTTTATGTGTCTTTCTAGAAATATGTTCGTCTACACATGGATGTACATAGCCGAAACCGTTCCCGAACACAGGTTCGATATTTAGGACAGAATGTAACTTTACTACCGACTACGCACTTGCATATGCATTCAATCGAAATAAGGCTTTATCTTGTTACGTGCCCCATTCTTTTTCTTGCAAAATTGATGGTCGGTAAAAGTTATCTCCCAGACTTGTCGAGCTTAAGCATAAAAAATTATCTCCCAGACTTGTCGGTCTTAGGCATAACTACCTTCTCAGTAATGTAATTTAAAGCACGACCATGTGAATGCTTGGTATTTTTGTCCAGTTTCGTATTCCGGCTACTTCCACAAGCTTAACATAAAATTTATCATGTTGCACTGTAAATAACCACTATACGACCCAATAATGACAGCCTCTCCCAAGTTCAAAAGATTAAAACAGGATCCCTGTTTTCAAGCAACGACGCATGATAATTTCTTTCAAAAGGTCCAAATTATCAAGAAATGTTACTATTTGGAATCAAACAAATCTTCCCTAAAAATGACTCATTCCAAATCTCAGTACCTGAAACTTTCAACTTAAAACGCAACCACACTTCAACATTCTCATTTAATCTTTGTGTGTGTGTGAGATGAATAGGCAGATCTCAACATTTTCAGATTCCATAATCCGACCGTACAACTGCATGAGGACTACCAAACGTAAATGTGTTTGGAATATTGTCCACGTTATGTAAACTGAATTCAAACGTGTCTCATTTCTTTCCTTTTCATTCATAATTATTAATAAGGCTGTGGCATTCCCTTATCATGATTTCTAGAAACACACACACACTTAGTATTTATGGATCGTTTTAGTAACCAAGATCCTTATCCCATCTCTAACTCTGTCTCATGACCTGACATCTGTGACCACTTAACCACTGCGGTCGTCTATTACCACATACTGCACTGTTTACATTATTAATCACTGCCATCCAGGGTTGCAATGACATTCTCTCTCATTGATAACAAATAACTCAATAATTGGTTGAATGTATGCCTGTTCGGAGAATAGCACCGACTCCTGTTGGTTATGTAACAACGCACTTTTACAAAAAAACCATTCGGCAAATGGAATATGTTTGAGATATCGATTTGGCGCAAACGAATACTTGTTACCTGCTGGAAAGTTGTCCAAAGAATTTCTGGGAATCCCTTAGTTTCTTTGGGGAATCCCTTGCGCAGCCATCACACAATTTCGAAAAATGCATTTTTTAATAGAGCAGGTTGGAAGTCTTTGAGGGTACCTTGACCCCGCAGGTTTACTGTTAATAGTATTGGAAATATCAAGCTCTAAAGTTCATTTTCCCACGCTTTCGGCAGCCTGTAGCTCCGAAACTAAGCGGGATTCGACAAATTACCAAGGTACATTCTCTCTTTATTTTGATGAGAACTTCTTGTTCCTAGAATTTTGACAATGAATTTTTGTCCACCTTGTATATAAGGATAAATACGTATTGCAAGGGGATCTTGGAAATTGTGAACTATGTAATGATTTGTTTAACATGTCGAGTTAGGATTAAGTAACAGATTACATTTTGATCATTTGAATTGTATATTGGAACTTTACATTTTTTTTTTTTTTTTTTTTTAATATGGAATAACGCGTATTACATTTTAGTGAGTTTTTAGTGCATTGGGTTTGTTGGGTTGGAATTAAGTAATAGATTGCATTATGTGAATTTGAATTGTATCGTTTGAATTGTTTATTGGAACTTTATTATTGACGTTTGATATCCTAAAATTGGGAATAATGGGTATTTAAATCTAATAAGCTTTTGTTGCATAAGTGTTGTGAGGAATATGTTGAACTGTCGGGGTATTTTTAAGTAGGGATAGGTTATGGTAACTAGGGATTAGTTTGATGTTTCTAAATTCCGATATAGTTCGAGAAGGAATAATCATCTAATTGTTATTTTACTGTATATTCTATTCCATATTTTATTGTTTTGTATTTTTAATATGTTTGTAACAATCAGTTATTTAAATAAAGAATAACTAATTGCTAAGGACGCGCAGATAAAACTTGATTTTATTGGAACCAAGTTATAAGATTTCCCCAAACCGCTATCCTTATGGCACTATTTCTTTGTAATTTTCTAATAGTGGCTTCCCTGTTTGGAAAATGGGAACAAAACATGCTCCACGGGGGTGATGGAAGTAACAGTCCTTGTGTCTAAACTAAAACCACTCCCGTGATCCAAAAGAAATAGGAAAGAAACAGGGGTTGAAGTGGGTTTCTTTAGCCTGTGGGCCCCTTAGTATAGTTGTGATACTTTTATTGCAAACGTGCGATAGCATCTGTGTTGTTGATCGTGGTTAATGTAATAATTTCAAGAAAGCGTCGTTAAGTTACAAATATAACTTATCAAATCTAAGCAGATTAGCTAAGGAATATACTTTCGTTTTCCTCCAGTTATTTATTGCTATAAAGGCTTCTTGCGTTGAAGTTATGTCCGTGTGGTCCGGGGTTCAATTCCCGGCTGCAGTCCCACTTTCGGCGTCCACCCAGCGTCGTGAGGCAAACTGGGAGTCACGTGAATAAAGACGTGACGGCCACACTTGGTCTAGAAAGCCCCTGATACGCTTGTTCGTGGTCAGGTGGCGAGCAGTGACCACTCAGCCGTCACTCAGGTGGACGCAGTTCCACCAACCGCGGACAAATGTCGTTGGGTCAGGCTCAGGACCTATCGGTCTATCACGCCAGTGGTTATTATTATTATCTATTGCTATAATGTAATAATTATTGCAGTGTTTCCCTTCTTTAACAACTAGAAGAATATTTACTTGTTTAGGGGGCGCTTAAGAATCATCATCACGTAAGTTATTCAAACCAGTTAGTGATCATTTTGCTACTTCGAAAAAAAAAATACATGTTCTTCATTTTCATTGATTAACTGCAAAATTAATTTCGGGAAAGATCTAAAAGTTTACAGTTATTCTTAAACAGAAAAATAAAGTCTGCACTTCGAGTTTCAAAGCGACAGTGGTCTAAAGGTGTCAATAACTGGTTCGTTTACCCTATCCCACTTTAAAGAAAACTGGGTTCTATCTTCCATTTGGAATCTTAATCGAACTTGGCCAAGAATTATGGTATTTTGACCTTCAATCAGGCAAGAAAATCGCATCATCTTATCTTTCTTTATAATCATTTTCGTATTCGTAATCACATTTACAGCTCTGATCCGGAATCCACATTTAGCTATCACGTGCCTTCAACGGTGATACGTGGGAAACAATGATTTAGGGTCATATTTATGAATCACTCCCAATAGGAGTGTGGCTCCCAGGAGCATTGAAATGAAATGCTTCTGGGAGCCACCCACACTCAGTAGCGTAGATAGGATTCTCTCAAGGGAGGGGATATTAAGAAAATCACATCCTTGGCAGCTATGCAAACCAACACAACATTTTAAAATATCTTTCGGGGCTTCCTTCTTTAATTTTAGAGCAGAACAATTATTCGTGGAAAGTATTAGATACATGAATACATTATAGCCTTGTAGTTTGCTTAGTTCATTTATAATTCTAATATAAATTTAGCCTCATTTCAAATTTCAGGTTGGATTTAGTCAAAAACGAAAAGTTTCTCGATCAATATTTACTAAGGTTTATGTGCTCACTTTGATCATTTGATGAGAGATTTCTCTTAGAACTGCTAGTTCGTTCAGTCATGTTTGAAAGTTTTCATTTTTCTGAGATATATTTATTCGCTTCAGAGTATAAAATATCATCTCTGACATAGATGTGAGTGCGGGTTGTACAAAATCTGAAACACTTTTAAAAGGTTTGAAAATCTGATATGCTTCCATTGTACTTTGAACAGAACATTTCACTTTTATAAGTTTCTCTTTCGAAAGTCTCAATTTGTATAGAATATTTTTATGTAGAAAGGAAAATTAAAATTCTTTTAACTTTGGTTGTCTATTTTCTCGTATTCAGTGACTTCATTAAAAAAAAAATCATGTAGTTTCGGACAACACTTTTGTTATATATTATCAATTCTGTTAGTTGATTTTTGTAGCTATTAGATATTCTAGAATCTAGGCCCATACAAATTTTTCACATAGCTCAGTAACGTATCCAGACGGAGAGTTGAGAGGGTGCCTCTCCCAAATTCAGATTTCTTTGTAAACTTAGCATAATTTTAGGCCTAATGATGTTTTTGCTGTCCAATTTCATGTTCGACCCTCTTTGAACCTCCCACAAATCCCTGAATACCCTAAGAGAAAATTCTGGACACATGCGTGAAAGAGCTTTATAGGAAAGTGTCACCTTATGACTATTTTCCTATAATGAATATTACATAAAACCATAGGATTTATAACCATTAGTGCTACCTAGCAGTAGCAAATCTACCACGACACACACACCACGAATTTGTAGCTCTGCAAGGCAACTGGATACAGATGACTATGAAGAACCTCCAACATGTGGTCAAGTCAGTCCAAAGACGTTTGAAAAGGCGATCCTACCCGCTATTATGCAGGCATTCCTAAAGCAATGCTAATTGAGAGTATATGTATGTATAATTGAGAATTTGAAGTATTTTTTATGCAATCAGGAAACATGCTTTCCAAATAATGTAGCTTTGAAGTTAAACAATTGGTACACCCATTCACAATCGTTTTGCATCTTGAATAATTTCAATTAAACAATGAGTGTTAAAAAATGTTATTCGATTGGCATTCCTTTACATGGATATGTACTTATACGAGGGTTGCTCAATAAGTCCTTAGAAAAACAAATTATTTTAGGTGGATTTTTTATTTTTCAACATAATCTCCCTTTAGCTCGATACACTTTTTTCAGCGTTTCTTCAACTTTTTTAAGCCGTTCAAAAAGTAGGAATTCGGAAGGTCCTCAAAATAGACAGACATCTGTTTGGGCGATGACCTCGCTCGACGTGAATCTTTTTCCGCCGAGCCCTTTTCTCAAGTTCGCAAATGAAAAATTCATTGGGGGCAATTCTGGTGAATACGGTGAATGTTGTAATAATTCAAACTTTAATTCCATAATTTCGCCATCGAAATTGCGCAGGTGTGTGTCTTGATGGGAAGATAATTATTTTCTTTGCCAAATGAGGTAGTTTTCCTCGATTTCTTCGCTCATCCGGTGCAATAACGACGCATGATACTTTCCATTTATCGTTTGTCCTTTTCCCCAGTAATTGATATAAATGATTCCGCGTGCATCCCAAAAAATTGTGGTCATGACCTTGTCGGCCGATTTCACCGTCTTCGCCTTCTTCGGAGTCGGATCGCCTTTAAAAACCCACTGTTTCGACTGTTCCTTTGTCTCTGGAGTGTAGTAGTGTATCCATGTTTCGTCCATAGTTATGCATCGACGCAGAAACTCGTCAGGATTGCGACGGAAAAGCCCCAAACCAGCTTCCGAATCGATCCCACGATTGCGTTTATCTTCACTGAGAGCAAACGCGACATCCATCTTGCCGAGATTTGTTTCACACCCAGTTTCTCGTGCAAAATTTAAAACGCTGTACCTTGAGATATGCTTGTGGCCTCAACAATTGCACGCACTTTGATTCGTCGATCACTCAAAACCATATCGTGGATTTTGTCAATCATTTCGGAGGAAGTCACTTCCACTGGACGTCCCGAACGATGGTCATCATCTGTGGATGTACGGACACGTTTAAACTCATTTCCCCAATTGTAAACAGTCGGAAACACAGGAGCAGATTTATCATGAACCACACCAAACTCATTTTTTTTTTCATTTTCTATTTTTTTCTATATACACAAAAGTTTGTTACTATGGAAATGAAACTACGTGATAGCTGAAACTTTAACAGCAGCCTAGTAAGAGATGAGTCAGATGAAGCTTACTAAGAACAAATCTCTTTCGATTCTACGAGTGCCATCTATTGGATTTTCTAAGGACTTATTGAACGACCCTCGTATTGACAATATCGTAATGTTCCTTTCAGTTTTGATTAGGTAGAAGCAAAGATATACGGGATTGGTTTATAGCCCTCAACCCTTTATTTACATACAAGAACAAAGTTAACAAAATTACCGTCCCGAAGAACACAGTTTACAGTTATCTGATTACAAATGATTAAAGATGCCTTATCTAATAGTGATCAGTTAGAGATCCTGGAAAGTAGGATGACACCAGTTCCTTAGCGAGCTGCGTATCGGGTGTTTGTACTAGTTCCTTAGCGAACTACGTACGGAGAATATTTAAGGTGAGAGTATACACCAGTTCCTTAGCGAACCACGTGTGCGGATGACACCAATTCCTTAGCGAATTGCGTGTCGGGTGTTTATACCAGTTCCTTGGCGAACTACGTACAGGTCGAATTAGGACTTATGTGTGAGAATGCACACCAGTTCCTTAGCGAACTACCTGTGCGGGATAGTACCAGTTCCTTAGCGAACTACGTACTAGGATGTTCCAGTTTCTTAGCAAACTGCGAACGGTTGAAGGAGAGGAGCTGACCACCCAGGGGAAATGAGTGATGGCTCTTGCTCTGTGCAGGTCCTTTTTAAAGGTGAATGTAGGGGTGGTTCCTCTTGCTTCTCCTACTTGACTCCAGCTCCCTCTGTCTTCCGTTATTCGCTCCATCTGGTGTTAGTTTGAGGAGTTGATCGTCGTCTGCTCCAATGTGTATGTATTATCTGCTTACTTGCATAACCACATGTTTGTCCTATAAACTTGTGTGTTATTGTTTATGTAATGTCCACGTGTTTAGCTACACACGCCAGCTTGTATCTTACTGCTGTCTGCATAAACTCTGATTTCTAAGTTATCATCAAAGTGATGCAGATCTGGTGCGTTTAGAATGTCTTGTTTTAATTTAACAAAGACTTTTTCCATCTCTTCATTCCAAGAAAATTTAGTGTCTTTTGAGAGAGCTGCCTGAAGTGTCTCAATTTTTTCAGTGTATCTATGTATATGTTGCCTTAGGAACGAAGTGAGACCGAGGAACGATCTTAATTGTCGTTTAGTTCGAGGGCGGCTAAACTCTTGTATTTTTTTTGCAATTTTTGGCGAAATCATAATCTTCTCACCACTTACTTTATGGCCTAGTACATTCAGTTCTGAGTAGAAGAGATGACACTTTTGCGGCTTGGGTCTGAAGTTATGTGTCCTTAATTTTTTTAGCAACATTTCTAGTGATTGTATGTGTTGAAGGCCT
>JAGDQP010050765.1:0-14164 GCA_022664845.1 Lepisma saccharinum | reverse complement strand
CAAAGTTCGTGGGGTAACATTAAATGCACGGGTTCGAAAGGAAATAAATTATCAGCATTTTTATGATTTGATAACTCACAAATATGACAGTAATTTTCAATCCTAACAATATATTGCGTAAATTTTGATACAATATTGTCTCTAAAGGATAAAGTAAACGACACCGAGAGGTAAACACTAAAAGACGTAGATTAAACCCTTCCAATAGTGAGGACTATCATACCTTACCTTAAGGATACTGTATCAAGTAAAAAAGGTAATGTAAACTTTCCCATGAAACATTAATACTTCAATATTTCGAAACAAAATTCCTCTTTCATGAACGTTATACGTGAGACGTCTAATGACGAGATTTGTCACTTACTTCATTTAAGGGCTCACACGCCATGCGGTGTTTATTAGGAACAATATGAAATATTGTGATATTCAAAATAGATTGCAAACCGAATAAAAATTAAACTTAATAACTACATTTGTTACCAAGGTAATCTCAAAAAATTATTTAGTACATCAGATTGTATATTCTATTACACTAGAGGATTACTAACAATCTGAACCTATTAAGTAACTGCTACGTATTTAAATAACTAAGTTACTTTGTGTAATTTGTATTTGCGCACAATAGAATGTACTTCCTTTTTAAAACTTGTAAATCACAACTTGACTTTGTGTAACCTCAGACGTTCTGAACTTGTATTTGTAACAAGAATTGTACTTTTACTTGATTACGTAGAATAAAAAGTTTTTTCCTCCAACAATATTATGTTTTATTTCTTTTACCTAGTAGGCAACTCTGCACTAAGGTATTTAGTTGTTCGAATTCTAGTTTTATTTAGTTTTGTTTACCTAGTTGGCAACACTGGAGCGTAATGCTCGAGAATTATTTACTTGTTGAAATTCAATTTATAATATTCTCGAATCATAGACTCTCGTTTCCATGAAGGATTTATACTTCTCGTTCCGAAATTTTGTTATTCAAACAAAATTGAAATTGTGTCTAAACATTAAAGTGCTTTGAAGAAAGGAATCTCCAGCAACAAATATTACCAAGCCACTGCTTAGGTTTAGTTTTTATTATTATTTTAATTTCATAGTTTTACTTTGTAAAGTTGACATGAAGGCGGTAGTGCCTCTTGACTAAGAATCAAACGGTCTGCCTGATCACGGCAGTGGAAACTTTATTCGTACTGCTCCTTGCATTTTAGTCTGACTTGCGCTTAACTTCGTATGAAATAAGGTAAACCAAGTTGGCATCAATTGCTGTTAGCGTAGCATCTGAGAGATCGTGGGTTCGACCAGTGCTGAAGCGAATCAAATTGTAAGATTATTAAATCAGTTGGATAACAGGAAAGTATCTAACTTTAATCGCATGATACATCTAGGCTTCAAGATCCTGTATTTTTGATCAGCGTATGCATCTTGGGTACCTACAAAAGTAGGTAAGAGATCAAGATCTGAAGTGGCCGCCCGAACTTAGTTCATACTACAGTCTATAAGTCATAGGTTAAGAATATGTTGAGTACTGCCGTCGTGGTGATCCTACTAGCGCAGCTGTAAACCTACTAGCTAAGCTGTAGACCGCATTCCACCTCCCGTTAAGATAGGTTATGTAGAATACAGACATAGCATTTGTGTATTGCACAGACAATACAAGTTTAAGTTGATTCATAAGACAACTTACTAAAATCAAACCTTACTTCTTTGTACACATTCTGTCACGAACATGGAAAGCATTTGTATGTTCACATTGTAGTTATTTTTTATGTGGCTAGTGAAAACAAATTTGAATATGGACGGCCAAGACGAGTTCAAGTTTTAGTTAATTATGAGCTCGGATTCAATTTATAATATTCTCGAATCATAGATTCTCGTTTCTATGAACCAATTTAAACTTATGGAATTTTGATAAACAAAATTGAAATTCTTTCAAAATATTAAAGTGCCTCGCATTCTATTTACACTGGTATAATTAAAAGCCCTCCTGCATCAGAGATGTGAAAGTTTGGAGTCGAGTCGAGTATTTAAGTAATTTAGGTGCAAATGCGTTGTTCATTATAAAATATGAATATGTTTAATATTGACTAAAGATACCAGCAAGAAAGAGCAATAAGAAAGAATGGATTGGGGTCTAGAATCCTTAATTTAGCTTACTGGAACGACTGACTGTATTGACAATTTATTATAGAGGATCGTATTTTACCAAATACTCTTCAAATATACAAACAAAAACATACTTAGCAGATTCCATATACGTACCTAACTTGATTTCAAGCTTCTCTTATTTCCCTAGTTTACTCCTTTCTGAATCAAAACCATTTTCTTGAAAACAATCTTTGTTTTTTATTGAGAAGTTTAAAGGAAGATCAAGGCATAAAATATATCCACTGCATGGTGCATAAAATATATCCACCCCGAAGTACAGTGCATATAGGATTCTAGCCTGGTTTCAAACTTTTCCCTTCCCCGTAGTTCGTTTCATTCTGAATTAAAGGCATTTTATTGAATGCCATCTTGACAATTTGTTAAAGATGTCTCAAGGTTTTCGTCTCCGATGTTCATTCCCAATCTACATTCAAGTACTAGACCTGTCACATGTAATAATGCCTTAAAGTGTCGCAGAAATTGCCAAAGATTAATAAACGTCTTAAGAAATCTCAAGATTTTCGTCTCCGATGTTCATTTCAAAGGTAGTATCAAGTACTGTCACATCTAATAACTCCTTAAAATTTAACAAAGATTACCACATACTCTTTTAAACCTCTCCAAGATTAATAAACGTCTTAAAGATGTCTCAAGGTTTAAGTCTCCAATGTCTATTTCACATTTACATTTAAGTACTAGTCCACGCACATGTAATAATGCCCTAAAGTTTAACGAAGATTACCAAATACTCTTTTAAACCTCTCCAATATTAACATTCCTCTTAAAGATGTCTCAAGATTTCCACCTAAAAGATTGGTTTGATTTGCACTTCCAGGTACTAGTCCACTCACATTCCAATTATTAAAGGGATCATATTTCAGAAGAAATATTCCTTTCAGCGTCTTAAGATGAACAAACGTCTTATTGAACGGCTTCGTATTTCTTGCAAAATTCTCTTCATCTTAAGATTATCAAATACTATTTTAAACATCGTAATCTACATACAATTTTAATATTATTGAAACAAAGTTTCTCCTTCACGAACACTAGGTGTGAGATACTTAACATTACTTTAGTATAGTTTCTTGGTTTTCTCCTCTTTCTACGATAAGCCTGACGTAAGATATAAAATACCTTAGAAATACATCTTAAGAAATATTAACTTTATCTTTGATAACCCTTTTTAAAATACTTATTACAATTTATACATATCATTATTACTCCCTCACCGCTCCATAAAAATCCACCAGATACCTGGAACCCTCCAGTCTTCCCTCTTCTAGTCGCGTCGAACCACCATAACAATTGATGTGACCAGGGATACAATATCCATTCTTCCCAAAGTCCCTCTCTGACATAATTTACGATCTTTCACACAATAGCCCCATTGGCACCTGTATAACATTGTAGAACGAAACATAGAGGGAGTGACAATTGAAAATATGTCCCGTAAGAATAACCAATAGGTATATTCCCCCCTCTACTGCTTGTTAGAGAAGGAGAGGTAAATTAAAATACGCAGGTAAAAGAACCCAGTGTTGCAACTTTAGAATATCAAAAAAGTCTTATTATTCAAACTTAAAATTTTAGTTAAAAGAAGTAAGAAACAATAAAACAATCACGTTTTCTTCTCGTATTGACATAATGAAAAGAGAAACGGAATATTAGTGATAAATACAATATGTATAACTATAAAATATAATAAATATAACTATAATAACTATACAATAATCAGAATTTTAGCTCTAGAAGTAATAATATTTTAAATAAATAAAAGTATCAAGATATTTGAAGAATTTTCTAGTGTAGGCCGTGAAAGAGCAGGGGGTAAAGGATGAGAGAATAAAGTCAGCACCTTGAGGTATGGACTAGACAAGGTGATTGGGTGGGAGGATGGTGGACGCCTGTTAAACAATAAGCAAAGCTGAGATAATTATATTAAAAAATATTTCAATATAAAATACTATTAAAACTGGGCGAACCACATCTGTCTCATGAAAAGGGACAATATTTATCTCCCCCCAAAATGTAAGTATGTCCCTGACGTGATTGTTAGGATGTCCCTGACGTAATTGTTAGGATGTCCCTGACGTGTTTGTAATTATGTTCCCATTTGACTACTAAATTCCTAGTCCTAAACGTTATTTTCAAGTTCGTCACGATCACAAGAGTTTGGTGAGCTGAGTTGCTGAGTTTATCATACGCAAGACCTACGGATCTAAGAAATTAATTACCTCTTGTTTAGAACCCACTGAGTGAAAGAGGTAGTTGACTCACTCTGTAGAGACCTTTAGATGTTACACAAGGGGAAATGTGGAAATTTCTAGTTATGTATTCTGTACTTTGAACAGGATTCCCGCCGCAGGGATCATAGGCTTTCACCTGGCGCCCGAGATACATGATCAATCCTTCTAAGCTAATGAAGAAAGAAAGAAAATTTTATTTCACATATTCAGAGCTGGTCAATTCTGAGTAGTTAATTAATAAGTGATAAAGAGAATGGTGAAAGTCCTGGATCGATTCCTGGGACGGGGTCACTAAGGACGACCGAGGGGAGGTTACGCATGAGGAAAGAAAAACTGTCTCCTCAAAACTAAACAGCTGAATTCTTAAAGTTAAAAGGAAGTACGAGAGAATTCATACACATGAATAAAATTTAGAAAACACCCCATCTTGTGTAACAATGCATCGGAATCTCATGTTAGAAGATCACCTTTTCTATCCAAAGCGAGAGCATTTCTTTGAAAACCACTTCCAAATTGTGTGTATATATAGGCACTGAAAGGTGCGGAAGAATTTCTGTGCTCGTCTTGAAATATCTATAAAATTATTTTTATTTATATATATTTTTAACAATTTATAGCTAACGTTTGTCGCAGAAAAGTTAGAAAATGTGAGCAGGAATTTCTGTGGTAAACTTCGTGTATTTAGTTCAAGGTTCGGGATTCGCTCCTATCCGATAAAAGAAAGTTTGTTTCATACAAGACTGTAGCTTCCATTATCTTCACTGTATCAGTGGCGGATCAAAGATTTTCTTTCCTGGCAGCCATTCCAGAGGATCTGGATCCCCTTGTTTCGGATATTATGATACACATCCAAACAACACTAAGAGGTATCCATCCGTACCTACTGTGCGAGAGTGTAAGTTTTCATATGTTAAAAGATATTGGACAACGACAAGCCAGGGATTCCACCAGACCCCCTCCTGGAGGTACCCGCAAATCCTCGAGAGCATCCCCCGACTTTAATAATTTTACGGTCAAAAATCTATAGAAACCGTGCAAAACTTCACGTACACGCTCCCAATTCTGACTATACACTCCCCAAACTGAAAATCTTGGAGGACTCCCTGTGAGAAGCAACAATGAAATTTTAAAAAGTCGTCCCACCGATGTCTTACTAGAAGCGTGCGATGAATTAAGTCTAAGTAAACATAGATAAAACAAAATACATTATAACAAGCCGAGCCACAGGGAATGAAGGAAATAAAAGCATAATATTTGGGGATGAGATCATAGAGAAAGTAAACGAGGTTAAATACAGCGGGCCATATTAAACAAACAAAAACAATCCCGGAAGAAATAGAAAGTCGCTTAGTATCGGGCAACGCATGTATCTATTCAGTCCAGAAATTCCTAACATCACGATTAATATCAATTAAGGAATTTGAAACTGAAAATATTGTAGAAGTGCTCAGTTACTTCCAATTATCTTGTCAAGTACAAGCGTGCGGCGTAACTTTTCCTCAGTCCCACCCGTCTAGGTTGTGTCGGGTTCAAGTGTCAAAATTGACAGGACCAAATATTCGGGTAGCTGTGTTGGTAAACCACAAGTATTTAATTTATTAAAGTAAGGGAGACATTAAATCTAAAGAATTCAACTCAAGTAGACAACATATTAAAATCTACTACTCTAAGTTTAACGCTTAACATTTCCAATGTAACAAATTCCATGTTTATAACTCAACAATAAAGTTCCCTTGAAAATAAAGATTTGTCACAGATGCACGGGCTGAAACGGGACGAGATGACTGGAGAATAGAGGAGACGGCATAATCGAAAACTCCACGGACTACGATACACCAGATGTAAGAATAATGAAATCGCGACGACTAAGATGGGTAGGCCATGTAGTTTTTCCATGGTTTTCCTCCGTCACACTGATCATATACATGGTACCTTCAGCTTATTCCTTGGCCGGCACCTATCCACATTCTTTTTCCTCCTCTGTACCAGCCTGATCCTTACATGCCTCAAGGCCATAAATAATATTCAAATTCAAAATATAAGTTCTGTGAAGGAAGGGGTGCTTTCAACATGACTTGTAAATTAGTCCGCTTAAATGACACTTGTGTGTATGTGTTATGGTCACTATAATTGCCTTTGCGGGCAGATTATGCATATAATCGATTTCATATTTTTAATATAGTTTCTACTACTACTCAGACCCATACGAAAAACAGATTTGGAAGGGGCAATGCGTAGTTCCGAAGTGTGTTGCAAACTGCGTATAAGATATTGGAATAGTCATACTCCGGGAATACTTACAATTTTAGGGGAGAATGGAGGGGAGGCTCCCCCATAAGATTTTGTACACCGTGTTTAAATTTGCACCCTCCTTCCTGGCCATTTTGGGAGAGTGTACAATGTGTGGTGAAAAGAGATGTTAATAATATATGAAATTAATATTTTTCTTGATCTTGTACCTTAAAATTATTGTAATTATAATATATTAAATATCTTCAATGATAGCAATACGATAAACAATTAATGTTCAGTATGGTAAGCATTATTGACAATATGCAATGGACATATATATGTATTCTATTCAATGAAGGGAATAGTAACAATATGTAACGATCAATCTTTTGCATGGTACTCACTTTTTAGTCATGCAGTGTATATTCTAAGCAGTGACCGAAGAAAGCAATATGTTAAATTATCATTTACAATATAGTTACTTTTTATAGCTCTTTCAACAACTAGTGGCAACATTGCATCCGTTACCTTCAAATTAGTTAAGGTTTCCGATAATTCGGAGTCTTAGTGGAACACTACAGCTTCCCTGTACATAGTGTATGATAAAACTCTATAGAAATAGCAAGATTACATACGATATTCTGTCAATATTTACGATATTCGACTATTATGACCAAATCAGCTGTAAAAATTGTAAGAAATTATTTTAAATGATAAATAAAGTACTCACTCTACTCAATATACACAGTGCATATACTATTCAAGATTTATAAATACATTCAGTTCTGTATGAATAAAAAATCGGACTTGCTTGATAACTGTCTCTTGACTTGAACCCCGAACCTTCCGTTTCGGCAGCCGTCGATGCTTATTCTGCTTCTATGGTGTCATTATGCATGCCTTCTTCTTCCAGGTAGACGAAAAAGGGTAAAGAAAAAGAAATATTACGAAAAAAGCAAGAAAAGAAGAAACACAACAAGATAAGACATTTAACTATTCTGCATTGCTAATTTCCTTACCTGCTTTTCCCCCTTCCTCCTTTTTCATCTGTTTTTAGTTTTCTCTCTTCATTTTCCCCTTCCCTATTGAGAAGAAATGAGAAACCCATTAGGCAGTAGAAGTAGCCATGAATGGGTTCATCGTAAATTTCAAAAAAGCCATTAATGACAAGTAAATTACTTTAGGTGGGTTTTGTTTTCTTGAAACAAGGAGTCATTAAGTCGTTTGAGGTGTGACAACCGCCTTGTATGGGTGTGGTAACCCAAGATCAATTAGAGTGACGGGTCCCTATTGCATGGACAATGTATTTTGTTAATGTTATGACTTTGAGGATGCATATTTGAATACGGAATCAGACCAGCCGCGACCCTGAATGGTTAGACATATATACCATTTGACACAACATGTTGATATACAATATTCTTCCTCTATTTTATGAACGACTCTTAGAATAAAAGAAGAAAGAGAGAAAAAGATAGAAATTTAGAATAAAAGTAAGATATTATTTGATGAATTAGAGTAAAGCAAGCGACTACCTATAAAGTTCGGTCGGTTATGTTATATCTCTAAAATAAACCTGAAATAAGTGTAGCATATGTGTACATTGTATATTCAGGAAGTCTCAATATGTATTTGCTATCAAAGAAATGCTATTTGAATTGCTATGATGAGTGTGTTTCTAATAATAAAATTAACATACTGGAGGGGAAATAACAGGTGCTACGTAAGTTTAAGACCCGATTTTGTAATAAAGCTAGAACGATGTGCTATAGCGTGGAATATTTGAAAGCAACATTAGATTACTTGCTACTTACGTATTGGACTTTACATTTGACGGTATGAAACCCAGTCGGATGACCTCCTACTTAGACCTAATATGTAGTTACTGATTTTCCAAGATTTGTTTCCTTGTCATAGGGAATCTTACATATCATTGAACTGATTGTATGCTTATGTAATGAACTTTACATTTGACAGCATGTTCCCAATCAGAGGCCCTCCTAGTTATTGCTATCATGCACCTATGCGTTTTCCAAGACCTGTCTCATTCCCATAAGAAATCTTACATATCATTGAATATATTCTATACTTATATAATTAACTTTACATTTGACAGCGTGAAATGCAATGGCAGGTCCTCCTAGTTATCGCTAACATGTACCTACGAGTCCCCCAAAGATCTGTCTCGTCCCCATAGGGAATTTAATATGTTGTGTAAATGTTGGTTTAGATATGTGACGGACTTATAGTTTTGCGTCTTTGGATCGAATCAGATATCCGAAGACATCTCAAGATATCTACTGATTTTCCAAACATCTTTTATTACCGTATGGACATCTATTGTCTTATGTAGGTATTGCATTAGGTATGTGCCGTACTTAACATTTTACGCCTTTCCATACACGTATAGCTTTTCTTCCTAGTTTTCCTAACATGCATCTGAATTTTTTTTACTGAACAAGTACTTTGCCGTGAACCAATCCATGGACAGTAGATGGATCAGGCATGTTTTTGCCTTTATGAAATTTATTTTTTCCTGTTGGCATAGGTTTTCTGGACATCACAAACGGATAAAGGAAAGTTACGTCCAGGTATGCTAAATACTCGTCTTCACCACATTAGTATAAGGCGCGAAAGCATTCGGTGCGTTCTCCTTTGAAGGCATCTTGGACGTAAGGGATCTTGCATTTCAGAACACTCATTTCCTATAAAACTGAATTTCAGGAGATGCTTGAACCAGTTACTTCCACTCACATTCCCAGATGGATACAACATTAATTTTACAACTGTTTTTTCAAAAATTCTTCTCTCGCGAGTGTTGCCTGATACCGATCTTCCAACGTATGACCCTTATCATCAATGGGATCACGACGAAGTTGCGTGATGCATGAATGTCCGTGCCAGTAGCAGCCATAGAATTAATAACCAGTACGAGTTTTCTTGTCATATCCATCCAGTTTAAACCGCTTATATTGAACTTCACCTCCATTTTCTGCTGTTTGCAATGTAACGTTATTCTTATATTCCATATATTTCAATCGTTGTTTTGCTGTTTTACTTTGTTGGTCACGATGCTGGAAACCTAAAGGAGGGATGATTCGAGTAGTGTTTTCTTTAATATAACGTGAACGAAAGCGCTCCATTGCGTACGAGGCGATAGTGATTGTTTTCAAGAAACATTGTATCCCGCCTGTTTGTTCTTTAATAAGATTTGAAAACCGAATCAAATTATAGCCAAAATTATAGCGTCATTCTTACAATAGTCCAAGATTTCTATCTGGAAATCAAAATCTTTTTACTTTTAACACATTCCTTATGCTAGGCAAGACCTTCATCCCGTTCATCGTCAAATCTGGAGTCAATATCAAAATACACATTGTCAGGCCAAAGCCCAACATAATTCTGGTGTTTGGGAGTGTTAAAGAGGTACGGGAAGTATCCTTTCTTAAGACTTTTCTGTAACCCCATCGTTGCTGTTAATTTCAAAAATTTATCTCCCATGAACAAATATGTATCACGGAAAATGATATTTACAGTTAATTGAATAATCTTTTGTACTTATGCAATAATGTGTGGTGTCATATTTTATTTTTTCGTGAGACATCGCACTGCTAGTAATGTATCGAAACCAGACCCATTGTGTGAAAGACCTACTACTTTTTGAAACTAAGGATCTTCTTCCAAGACATGATTTACAAATACCTCCATATTATAAAATACAAAATCCCTCTGACCTTTAACATTACCACAAGTACTACAAGTATAATTTTGTTATCCTTACACTGATGGCATCGATGAGATGCACAAATTAAGTTTGGTACATGTTCACGTTTACCATTTTCATCCGCGTCTAGTAGAATTGTCTCTATCAAAAATAATGTACATGAAATCCTCAATTCGTTTTGGTTTGCTTGGTCTGACAAAACAGGAATGTCTTTCATCAACGTGAACGCTACACAGTTTACAATAATGTTCACTGCATACATGTTTTGTTTTTCTGTTAGGTTTGTCAATTTTCACTCCACACTGAGAACAAAGTTGTACATAATAACATACAGGTTTACCATTGGCTCTGGATTTATGTTGATCATAGGTCTGATTGGGAAACGAACGAAAACAATACCAACATTTCAAGCCTTTGTCAGTACTATCAATATCGTCATGATACTCTTCACAATGACTACATAAATATTTACATTTATGGAACCGACGCTTTTCATAAGGTGTAAGACAATGATAGCAATAACCATCAATCCCTAAAAATGCTGTGATTGTTTCAGTAACGTCATAATGATTGTCCTCATATCTTAAACACAATTTCTTATCCGCTGACGATCCCGAGTACACTTGTATGCTCGCTACTTTCCGGATAACGCACATACACAATAATTTGATACTCGTCGCTATAATGTTTCTGAAACTGGTCCACATCTTCGATGCTTCCACCATTTTTACTTAATAAATTTACTCCCGCATAATGACACGATTCTGCAGCTGCACAAGACCACTTTTATGCATGTGTCTTCATGTAATTTGCATTCCGAAACTCCTTATCGGCGCGTAGTTTTGGCAATACCAAAGCTCGCGCGAGACAATCAGGAAGATATTCTACGAGATTAATTTGGTTTTGGAGATATTTTTCCAAAGGCAAATATTTGTCATTACTATGTCGCCCTTGACCACGAATGTGATCGTAAATATCAACTTTAATGGTCACTTTATCCCCTAACAAGAATTCCTCATTGGAATTGAGAACCTTTTTGAACCTTTCTCAAAATATCGTCAAAAGTAATGAGCCTTGAATTTAAATGGAATATATATTGCCTTATTTTTCCTTACAATTACTACTATCGTAAACTCTACTTTGGAATCTGGAGCAACATCTTTAAGTAAATGTTTCATCGCAAAACTAAATAAACTGTTTTCATATTCCTCTGTTGACTTGGAGATTGGAGATTGACTTTACTAATGAAATAATCATTATTTGACGCCTTTGAAAACTGAAGTTTGGATAGTTTTTTCACATTAACTGATAATTTCAAAATCGATAGTTTTTCCACCACCTTACATCATTGTCCTTCATCTACTGCTGTACATTAATATTAAGCATCTCATCTTCACTAGAATCCTCTTTGGGACTAACTTCAATATCCACATCTATATTGCTTTCATCACTGTTTCCTATGTTCATATCACCACTACTAACCATACTAAAATTATCAGTATTCACTTCCATAACACCATCGCCACTAAACCAAGTATTCAAACCGAAAAAGTCGACTGCATCATGAGGTATCACTGCATCAGATTCGGTAAATAACTCACAACAATAACCACGCCAAGTCTTTCCACACTTCCGAAAAATCCGAGATCGATAATGTCCTGAGCAGTCACACAGTTTTGTAACACAGCTTCTTCGCTATTCCAATAATAGTGAAGCAAGATGTCCGAATCATGTTTTCTTGGATGAAACCCTAACAGTTTGTAATAACATCAATGGTTCCAACATTCAAGTACACGATTGGGGTCGTCATAGCCTTGAATCTCGTGTTCAGCAAGCAAAACATCAATCGGATTTCCCATGGCTTAAAATGAACTGTCCGACAAGAACACTTGGCAAACGGGAAAATCGTACTGAATGCACACAAGATTTGTTCGCACAAACATGAAATAGCCAAAGTTTGGTTCAGCAGGTAGGAACACTAGCAGATTCCAATACAATGCGAAGCAACAGTGAAAATTCTCACAGACGTAAAAGCAGATCTTTACACCTCAAGACAGCTGCAAACAGACGGATTAAAGTAGTGAGTGCTGGATATAGTATACGAGCGAAAACCTGAATAAGGGTACCAAGTGGGAGAAGTAAACCAAGATCGGGAATGAAACATGCGCCGAACAGATGCGCAGTAACTTTATATTTAATTGACAAACTTTTCGTTATCAAAACAATACCATTACACAGTTAATGTCTTATACATCTTTTAAAACTTATACGGGAAATAACTTGTGCTTCACGGCAACACCTCCAGTCATCTTCCGTCGAGCTTCCATGTTCCAGCTCCCATAAACTTAAGTAAATAGTTTGTGTTAGGTTGTTATTCACCTCTCATCTTGAACGACATAACTGCAACACTGTCAAGACAACACTGCATATCACAAGTAGTCATACTCCGGGAATACTTACAAATTTACAGGTTGCAAATCTAGAATAAAAATAAATTAATTTGTTACGTAGGGATGAAAGCTGGAAACACTGTAAAATAAGAGTTGGAAAAAATATACTGTCATATGGGGTATTCCCGTAGTTGCAAAGGAAAAATCTTTTTTGTAAAACCAGAAAGAAATTTGATAATTTTTGTAAAAGTAAAAATTATTTTTTGTTACGAAAACTTTTTATGAAAACTTTTTGGTAAAAAAACTTCTGTAAAAACTTTTGTAAAAGTAAAACAAACTTTGTTACGAAAACTTTTTGTAAAAGTAAAACAAACTTTCTTACGAAACCTTTTTTGTAAAAGTAAAATAAACTTTCTCTTATAAAAACTTTTTGTGAGACGAATTCATTTTGTAATACTAAAATCACAAATAAATTTTCTAATTCTTGTTTAATATTTATGTAAAATATTGTATTGCAAGGTAAAGTTGTTCGAGTTCGAAATAAAAGGCAAAATCGGAATTCTTGTTAACTATATATTATTACCGATTTTCATTGTTCAGGCAAAATATTCAGTATGATTCGTCTTTACGTATTACTATATTGAATTAGTTCTATCCAATCACAATATTTTGTACCAGTTAAATTTCAACACTGTTCCAATTGTATGAAAAAACATCACTGTTCAATACTTTGTACCAACTCTGTAATCACAATATTTTTGTATCACTTGGAAATGTTTGTATATATCTTACTTATGCACAAATAAAAGTTCCTTGTTAGTACAAATCGTTTGTTTTATTCCTATACAAGCACAATGTATATTCAATTTTAAAACAAGTGACAATCTTGGTTACTACGAGTCCATGGATGCAGTGTATCTTTCATCCATAAGATTAAGCGGATTCTGTTTCTACATTCCAAGTCTGTTATCTTGTAAGTAGCAAGAAAATTATGTAACACATCAATAGAATCGGTGTGAGATTCAAGAAATATCGTGTATATTTGGTCGCAAACAAAGGGGGTTATTAATAAGTCCAACATCCGTAGTACAACCATTTCACTGCTTAAGTCTACACACTCATGGTCCGAGCCAAAAGGAATGTGAAAACACTGGTCGCAAATTATACTGAAGCAAGGTGTCCATTCGTCAAGACTTGCCAGCACACACTCGAGGGTTACCTCTGCAAAAGTACACTCACAGCTATCCATTGTTCCCTGGTTCAGCTGCAGCAGACTAAGTTGCAGTTCAATTCCCTCCGCAATTTATTGGTTTCGTCAACGAATCAGATTGTTTTAGTTCAAATGACGTCATTACCGAAGCCAGCTGTTCTGAAAGGGTGGGCTTTGTTTAAAGGAAGTACTAAAATATTAGTCTTTCAATATATTAGTT
>JAGDQP010050764.1:3626-14164 GCA_022664845.1 Lepisma saccharinum | reverse complement strand
AATGGGGAAAGTATCTCGACACCAAAAACTGGCTGTAGGAGAGAGAGAGAGAGAGGGAGAACGAAAATCAAATGGTTTAGGGTTGAAAGGAAATGGAAAAGAAAATCTTCAAGAAGAGAGAGGGGTCAAAGTGAAAGTTTTGGACGTGAGATGACACGCACTACGCACTAGGATGATTTTAAAAGAGGATAACAAAAGAATCGATATGCGTGGTGTAATTTGTTTTCGGGAAGTTACAGTAGAAAGTTGCTGCTGCAAGGAAGGGATCGGCCTTCTAATCGAACCCAAACTCTGATATTTTGTTTTTCATAAGTATAGTATTAATACTATGAATAGTACCCACTGCTCTTGTGAATAACGTTGATTCTTACAGATGGTGCTGGAGATGCACACCAAGTTTAAAGATTGTTCATAACAACCATCGCAATTCAGAATTTCTCCCCAGGATTTTTTATCAGTTTTGTAAGGTGTCCTTAGTTTTGTTTTACATTCAGGAGAGATTATGCCAGAAGTTTTAGTTTGGGGGGTGGAGTCAAAATTGGAGGGGTACATGCAGAGTTTTGCATGCTTTCTATCTATTTTCAACAATATCTATTTTTTTCAGTTGGTAGTGTATGCTCGAAAATTTGGAGGGGTGACACTCCCCTCATTAGGGATGTCTAGCAGAATCCCTGACATTGAGTTATATCAAAATATCTCACTCGTTTTAGTGATAAAAGCTCGTTTTAAATTTATCTTGAATTTATTCTATTTGAATTAACTTTATTCATATTTAAACCATCACGACGGCTACGCTGGGCTTAAGCTCTGTAGCTCGAATTAAAAAAAGAAAAGAAAATTGTATTCTATCGTGGTTGGTAAGTCGGAGGGAAAGAGACCGTTGGGAAGACCGAGACGTCGTTGGGATGACAAGAGTAGAAGGGATCCTCGAGATTACGATTTCCATTTTCAAAACTGGTTTGATGTTGCCCAGGATAGAATCCAATGACGAACTATTGTTACTGAGGCGATGAACTTGTGAATATCGTACGTAAGCCATAGAGCTAGTTAGTAAGCGTTAATTACCAGAAAGCCAATAATTGAAGTGAAGCTTGTAAATATAAAAGTATATCATCGGCCATGTAAATGATGTTTTTAATGCGCTTTGTGTTGTTCCTGTGCAGTGTAATTTTTATTGGTTCCTTAAAGGAATTTGGTGATATTTCACTGTATTGTAAGAGTGATATTTATTGTTTTATTGCTATAATTGCTTTAATGACGTATTACGTGCTTACATTACACATCAAGGTGCACTCATCGATGTGAACTGATTACCGTGGGGAACTAATTTTCTCTGTTTTTGAGTAATATGTCCCCCACTATATGTCCGTAGGTTTATGGCAGGTGAGCTGAGATTCGTATGAACAATATCCAATTAAATATCGCCAGACGCAATCGGAGAGCTTCGTTTTTGTTCGTGTTTTGCTCTTACAAAACTCTCATCTACTTCCCCAGAACTTGCGTGAGTTGTGAAGATGAAATAAACAATACAGCGTTTAATCAACAAAGTAAACAAAAATCAACATTTAAAACAGCAAAATATTAATACGTTCATAAGAAAACTCTTACTCTCGGACGGGATCTATGAAAATAAAATATGAAATAAAATAAATACCTGAGGACGAAACTAAGAATTTATAAGAGGTGATATCAAGTTTTACAGAAAGGCAAATGCCAAGGAAAAGTCCTATACCACTACTTCCCTATCCTCTTCCCTAATGGTACTTATTCAAGGACGTTCTCGTTCAGAGTAGTTTATGTTCGAAGTCATATATTTTGCCTAAATTATTTTGCAGTTTTTTTTTCATATACAAAGAAAAAATAGTTTCCTTGTAAATTTTCATTTTCTCCTTCATGTCTACCCACATTGTAAGAATACCCAAGGAATATTCTAATTAGATTACCAATTTATGCGTTGCGTTGAAATGTTTTAAAACATTTCGGATAAAGTAAGGTCATTTCAAGCGCATAATAATTATGCAAATATTAAGAGAATGTTCTAAGTAAGATTTTTTTTTACAAATCCTTAGAATATTCGGAGAATAACCTCAAAGATACCTCGAACGTTCAAGGAATATCTTTAGAATTTGCGCTCATTCTGGACATTTGGGTATTCATACCCAGTATATCAATTTGTGAGTGATGTTTAAGACTGAGAAAGTCTTAAACCGGATTTTGGAACATAAGAATTTTATTGGCAAGGAATAAATGGTTTAATAGGGCGAGAATAGAAATTCCCTCCAAGTTGAATTTGCCAACTTAAATAGATGTATTGGGCGCTGCAATTATTCTGATTTGCTAAGCCGACACTGTTTACGTCGTCATGTGTCGAGGCACGACGGCATTGTGACGATGCTATCTTTTTTATGTCAATAATCACTTCCCGAAATTTCTACCATGATCTCAGGGACACTCTGTATTTAGCAGGAATATCCTAGAGATATTCATAGCATATTTCTAGAATATGATTGTACTGTATAAACATATCTACAGATTTTGAAGGTATATATTTGACCTTCAGAAATCTTAGAGCAAATCATGCATTTAAACAATCAGCGACTTCATGAATAGATATGGAATACGCTGACAAATGATGATGACGCTTGTCATGAAACGAAGTGTTTTGTCTAATAGATTTTTTTGTAAAAAAAAAAAAAAAAATCTGATTATATCTAGCAACCCGCCTTCAGTTTACAGTAACATGAGAGAGAAGCGGAAGCCCTTAGACCTCAAAATAGGATTTAAATTACAGAATCTAAGTAAATGGTCGCTAGGGAGTTAACATCTTATCTGTCTGACCTTTTCTCGTTCTCCTCTTGTTAAATAAATATACATTCACGTAAAATTTCTGGTGTAATATCCGTCATGATTTTCATATCGTATCTCTATGCCTCATTTTGTGTATGAGAGGAAGATGTTTCTCTGAACATATCGTATTTCTTCTGATTCTTTGACCTGATCTTTGGGCGCGTCTCTTCCTAGGGTGGAGTGATAATTCCAAACATCGTTCGAACTCTAGGCCTGTCCCACGGAGATGTCACGTGACTGATTGATTTATCATTTTTATTTTCTCGTCTTTAGTTTTCCATAATAAATTATTAAAGATTATTTAATAATAATAATTTTTGTTAATGCAATATACATTAGCGGTTTGTATAAGGCATGTCAAACATTTTTATTCTCAGTTACCCTAAAAATCAATTTAATTGTTTTCAGACCCACATTTTAAATATTGTATTGACCCAAAGACTATTGTTTCCATCTACATGAGAGCAAAGTGGTTCAACAATTAATTCATATTAGTTTTACCTTAAAAATACAAAATCTTGCAACTATTTTTGTAAAAAAAAGAAGAAAAAAGGTTTTATTGAAAAATTATGTGTTAGGCTTACGACAATTCTTTAAAAACATTGGATTGAATAAAAATATTAAAAAGTCAATTTAAAGAAAAATAAAAAGAAACAAAGGGTACTGAACATCTCAATCTCTAACTAACAGATATAAGTTTTTTTTTTAATTATGGCTAGAAAAAAATATCATTCAAAAGAAAGTACGCTTAGAATTTTCATTCTTCATTTATCACAGGTGATTAAACTTTAGAACTAGGTAAAACAGAAAAAATATATTTTATGAAAAACGACAATTTAACAAAGTATGCGATATATATTCTTGTCTACGTTGAACACAACCATTCAGAAATCATTAGGTAAACAATATTATATTACCAATTATAATTTAGCACAAAATATAGCTTAGAAGTACCTTTAACACATTTTGTAATTAACCCTAAACCTTGACTGAATAAGATGTGTAATAATTCAAAGCAAAATGACATTTAACAGTATTGTTCTACACCACAATAAACAACTTTTATTACGGTACATACTTTTCTTTAGTTCACAATTTATAATTTATAAATTGACTGTATATGAGAGCGCGCTCCATTGATCATTTTGAAAGCACGAAGTCTCATGGCCTGCTACAATGCGATCCAGGATTAACGGTACGATTCCACGGCCTCAATGAACGCCCTGAAGATGTTGATGTTCACTTTCTGTTCCATTACGGGAACGGGAGTCAAGGTGCCTTTGATTATTATCGATCTTCAGAATTGGACAGATCTTTACTTTCCCAAAGCTTTACATGTCCTGCAAGAGAGGAAACACAAGTTACAATTTGGCACATACATACAACACAGTTTTGTCATTAACATTAACATAATTGCAACAGCAGTCTTGGAACTTAATTGTCAGACCTTGTATATGCACCCGTTTTCTTCTGTTTACCTGCTTTCTTAGGCCCGTATCAATAATTCGACAAAACAGGCAAAAAATTTACTGTTTCTATACCTTATTCAAAATATAGTTTTGTATCAAAAACAATACCAAGACAAGTTAAAAATTAGCACGACCCTCATCATACTTCGTAATAAGGAAAATCTTTCAGACGAAATGTATATAATAGTACTTGCTTTACAGCTGTTGCGTGATGACACACAGCTTTTGTGATAACGGTTCGGGTTTAGGGGCGTACGGAATTCCGGAACATTCCTGAATTGAAATTTGGTTTCCTGAATCTCAAATTGTAGGATTACCCGGAATGTCAAAATTCTGGAAAATCAGAATTCGGGAATGTTGTAATTCCAGAATATAAGAAGTCTGGAGCACCACATAAATGTTGAAAATTTGTGAATTAAACGTTAATACCGAAACGTTATTTAAGCGTTGTATATGTACCAAAATATCCGCCTCTTCAACGATTTGTCTGACGTTGAATAATGGTTGAAAAACAATTTGTAATCAACATTTATAATAAACGTATTGTTCGTCATCAAGAAGTGGACGATGAAGAAACGTTTTATTAACGTTGTTTATGCCCACCTGCTCAACCTTTTCCAGTTGGCCAAAACAGAGCATAGTTGCTGGCTATTGCTATATATATTTAGTTGCACTTCGTCTGTTGCTTTCGTGATATATATTAATTTGGTAGTAAATTTTCCAACTTTGTGTAGTAGGGTTCGAACCAAGAACTTTCCACGTTTGTAGCCCGTCACCGTAACCACTCACCTGTGGAGCTATCTTTCGAGTAACTACTATTTTACTAGCCCTTTTTTGTACGTTACGAAGACTGTATCTGAAGTAAAGGCATTCGTATTGGCTTGAAGGCAGTCACCACAAATCCAGACGGTCGGTTCACCAGCATGGGGAGGCATTTTGTTCACAGGTTAAGAATAAGGATAAAAGTAGTCTTCATCGTCAATATGTGGACGATGAAAACACGTATTTTAGAAACATATTTTTAGCGTTGTATATATCCACCTATTCAACGGATTATTCGATGTTTAATAATGGTTGAAAAGAGATTCAAATGAACATTGAACACAAACGTTAGATTCAACGTCAAAAGTGGACGATGAAAAAAACAACGTAGTATCGAACCGCTAATAATTCGTTTAATTAACGGTGAAATATACCGGTAGTTGAAAATGTCAATGAAAATACTATGAAAACAAACATTAATAAACCTGTCTAAAATTATGGCCATCTGAACAAACGTACTCAGCGGTGAAATTTCATTCCAAAGACGGCGAAAATATTTCGTACTTTTCAAAACGACTATAGAGGAGAAGGTTCAAATATGGGCTATGGTCCAAATACGAGCTACTAGACGCTTTAAACTTGTATATGCTTGTATAGTACTGCTGACTGCTGACAAAAGTGTGAAACAGTTTCAAAGGACGAAGGTGATGGCGGAATTCAGTTAGCGACAGACAGTTGGATGTGGTTGATTTATTTGTATATTGTGCCTGTTTTCAAGAGTGGGAAAGTTTTATCAGGCATTTCTATTTCAGCTTTTTAAGCACAATAAAATCAAGCATGAAATGTTTTATAAGGTAAGTTGTATTCCTCAGAGACAGCATTCGTAGTCAGTATATAACAAAGAATGATTAATATTGCGTATTGACTTCTGTTGCGTCACGAAGGAACCCACCCCTATGAATGATGGGCTACCTTGCCTATCTCCATTTCCATCTTAAGAGTTTCCTTCTCTTAGAACGCAGTACTCAGAATTTCAAACCCAGTAAGTCCTTTTCATATTTCAGTAGATTCTGCCATAAAGAATAAAAGTCAGCAATCGATTTAGAAAACGAGAAAGTGCTACTGTTATGACGGATAGTAAGGAACAATTATGGCTTCCTTGGAAAAGCAGGAATCTAGTAAACGCAAGAAGACATTATCTTTTAGTTACGTTCAGCAAAGAACTGAACAATTAAAAAAAATGGAATATACCTAAACGGAAAAGAAAACAAGAAACTTCAGAATTCAGAAGACAAGAATCAGATTCAGAAGAATCCAGGATGATATTTTCTTATCTAGATCCTTGTGATGATGAAGATAGTTACTTTGATACGCCAGCGGCACAAGAAAAGCCAGATGATGAAGATACGAATTGTATATTCTGCGACAGGATATTCTCTGAACACACAGGAAGATGTGTATCATGTGTTCGAGGTGAGCACATAAAGAATGCGCTGGTGCAGAAAGGAAGACTACCTTTGACTTTTGTAAATATATATTTATCATCACTACATCATTCTTCAACATTATTTTGAACTGTTAAAATTTCTTCTTAATTATTTAAGGTAACTTTAAAGGGTTGCCCATATTTAGATCAGCGTTTCAAAAGTCAAGATTACGACATCTCTGTAAAATATATGTTTAATATCATAGTCATGGGTTTCTAATCTATTCTAATCTAATTATAAAGTAAACATATCTCAGACATATTTACAATTTTTTAGTATATTACTTGGAACATTTTGGAGATATTCGAAAAATAAAAGTGGTAGCCCGTACTTGGACCTTCTAATTAACTATTAAATTTTAAATTTCTCCTCTCAATAAGTGTAATATGTCGCCTTAGAAAGACGCATATGAAGCGAATTCTATGTCATAGTTGAAAAAGAAAGTTGAAAACGTTACATTAACGTCCTATGAACGAAATCAAATGTTAGTTGAAATATAGTTTAAAATTCAATCTCTTTTTAACATGCAAATGAGAACATGACATTGTAGCTAATTTCGTTCTATTTACTTTTAAGTACAGTTTTTATTCAATTAACTTAGAAAGGTTAATCTATGGCATAGTTCAATATAACAGTTAGAAACACGTCACATTAACGTCCTATCAACGAAATCAAATTTTCGTTGGAATATAGATTGAAATTCAACTTGTTTTCAACATGCAAAAGAGAACAGAAAATAGCCTAATAGTTAATGGCATTCAATTATCTTTTAATTATAATTTTTATTCAATTATATTTGAAAGAACTCCAGAAAACTAAATCTATATCATAGTTAAAAATAACAATTGAATACGCGTAGTATTAACGTCTTATGAACGATGTCAAGTTTTTGTTGAAATGTGATTAAAATTAAACATTTTTTTTTTCAACCGATAACGGTTTATCAACGATTTTTTTTTAAAAAATAAACGTTGAACACACGTTTGTGCTCTACTGGGGGAATTTCGGAAAGTTTGCAAAAGAACGTGGAATCTTCTAGTCACAAATTCTGAAAAGGATTTAGAACTTCCGAATATTCCTTCGGATTACATGTTAATAGTAATATCATCCTTGAACACTTGCGCTCGCTTAGAATAAAAAGACTACTACTACCACCACCACCACCACCACTGCTACTACTACTACTACTACTGCTAATAATAATAATAAGCAAATGCTCCGATCGTTCGTTTCTCAGTTGGTAGAACGTTGTTTTAGCAATCAAAAAGTTCTAGGAACGATCCCAGCGGTCAACCCTCATGACTAAAGTTTTTCTTCAATCACACCAGACAAATGCCGGGATGGTATCTACAAAATAGACCCTGGCTAACTATCTTCCAAGACCCCAAGATATCTTCCACCTGGCCACCTTATCCTGGCTTGAGCCTAAGATACCTAAAGGGCTAAATGAATTTAATTCAATACCAAATGCCTTTAATTCACAGGTTATTTCGAATGGTAGGACAAAGTTCTTCAGCCAGTCTGTCCTCATACCTTGACTTCAATTATCACTACTCCTGGCGAAATTAAGTCTCTCCTTTGTTCCCTCTCAGATCATCATCTGTCTTTAGCACTTGATAACATAAATTCAATCCATCTTTCTCCGTAACACTGCTGATTCTATCTCTTACTCACCATCACTCTTGTTAGGAAGCTGTTTTCCCGCAGCTATGGAAACAAGCTAATATAGTTCCTATTCATAAGTCAGGTGATAAAACTAATGTCTCCTCGTATAAACCAATCTCTCTACTTTCGCCTTTGTCGATAATCTGTGAAAAGATAATAAAAGATAGACTTTACAAATTTGTTTCTCCATACATAAATACTGCTCAATACGGCTTTCTATCTAATAGTTCTTGTTTAACTAATTTGTCCGCGTTGCTCACACATACTATTAAGTCTATTTCAGATAACCCTTAACTTGACGTGGTGTACTTGGACTTTTCCAAAGCCTTTGACAAAGTAAATATTCATATGTTTCTCTATAAATTATCTGATAGGTTTAATATACATGGGAAATTTCTTTCCTTACTCAAAGATTATCTCTCTAATCGTGAACAGCGTGTGGTTCTTCCTGATTCCTCTTCCAAATATGTTTCTGTGTTATCCGGTGTACCACAGTGAAGTGTTCTTGGTCCACTATTATTTCTTCTATATATTGATGATCTTCCATGTCTCTTATCTTCACCTTCCAATAATATTCTTCTGTTCGCAGATGATTGCAAGATCTTTAGGAAAGTAACAACCGATAATGACGCCCTCCTTATTCAACAGGACATATCTGAAATAGTTGATTGGTGTAATACCTGGAATATGACCCTAAATCTTTTATGGAAGTTCTCCACTCTTACAATCTCTTTGAAAAATAACAAAATCTTTTCCACATACTTTATCAACAATCTTTCCATTAAGTAAGTAAATTTTCAAAAAGATGTGGGTGTAATTTTTTATGAGAAACTAATATTTGCTGAGCATATCAGAGCCACAACTGGCAGTGCCATGAAACTACTTGGTTTCCTATACAGATTCACAGAAATTCAAAGCCTTTCTTCTCTTAGTATATTTTTCAAAGCGTTCATTTCACCAAAATTGGAATACTGCTCCCCTATTTGGAATATGGCTTCTTCTACTCACTTGACACGTCTCAATTCTGTCTTAAGCTCTTTCATCGCCATCGTTAAATACAGAGTCCCTTCTACTAGGTCCCTAAGTAACACAGAAATTCTAAATATCTTATACATTCGAACACCATCTTCAAGACGAAATCTGGCAGCCATGTTATTCTTATTTAAAATATCCAATGGTAGAGTTCGATCTGAACTGCTGCTTTCTGAGCTCAACTTTCGCATTTCTACCCATTCCACGCGCAATAGCAACATATTCACATACATACCCAGCACCAAGATTAGAAATAGTCAAACGCTCTGTTCGTCAGAATGGTTTCTGAATATAATCACCTACCACCAGGGATGGACATTTTCAGAAGAAATATGTAAATACTTTTGTGTTGTGTTTTTATTACTGTTTTGTTTGTAAATAATAATATTAATTTTATGATTGTTGGATATAAATGTTAATGTTTCAGTGTAAAATGGCAGAACTGCTGTATCTCGAACCATGTGTAAATAACTAAATAAATAAGTTGGGTGGTGTCATCTTTATATACTTTACATGTATGGTTGAGTAGAAGAAAAGATGTAGCGGCCTTAACTCCACCATAGTAAATAAGGCGAAATAAATGAATAAATAAAGTTGAACATATTTGAGTTACCAGAACGTTGATTTAGTTCCTGATCGTGTTCTATAAATCAATCAGAAATCTTGGAAACTAAATGCTATGAGAAACTTTGTCGGTATACATCTGTAGAATGTTGTCTAATATGATGCCTTAAGGAAATGAACTCCCAGTTGACAGGAAATGTTAATTAGTGACACGTATAAAAGGAAGAATATGTGCTTAAGTCTCTAATTGATTAAAATATTGATAAGAAGACCTAAAGAAAGCGTGGAAAGAAAAGGATAAGCTTATTTTTGTATTTATTAAGCGAGCCCCGAACATAATAATCCTGTAACCACCATGACTGAAGTAGGTCATTTTGTTTCATTTGTTAAAGAAGGAAAAAAGTTCTTGCCAAGAAATTTTCTGAACTTCACAGATCAGAAAAGACACTATCAGCAATTGTCCACTTCCGCTTCTTTGCAAAGAATGCTGGGATTTTTCTCTCTCTTCAACAATCACAAACAAAACCAGGAAGACTCTACGGTTAAGTATGGTCACCCCCCTCTTTCAAAGACACATTCTTTGCTACCGAGATCTTATATTATACAGTACAGTACAACATTATTATAAAATACAGAAACATGAGAGCATATTACCCTTTAAAGCATATTATTATTATTATTATTATTATTATTATTATTATTATTATTATTA
>JAGDQP010050763.1:0-14164 GCA_022664845.1 Lepisma saccharinum | reverse complement strand
AACTTCTTGAAATCGATTGTAACTGGTGAGGAGACGTGGTGTTTTGAATATGAGCCCGAAACAAAGCGGCAAAGTGCTGAATGGAGAGCGCCGGATGAAGGACCACCCAAAAAAAGTCGCTTGGTGAAGTCAAAAGTTAAGGTGATGCTGATTTGTTTTTACGATTCAAAAGGAATTATCCACAAAGAATTTGTTCAGCCCGGCCAGACAGTCACTGGAGAGTTTTACTTGGGCGTCATGAAGCGTTTGCTGGCAAGAATTCGTCGTATTCGGCCCGAATATCGAGAAATCGGCAGTTGGACTCTTTTGGACGATAATGCACCATCACATCGTTCGCGACTTGTAACTGAATTTTTGGTCAAAAATCACATTATTCGTTTGCATCATCCGCCCTATTCACCAGATCTCGCTCCGTGCGATTTCTATCTGTTCCCGAAACTGCATTTGGCGATGAAAGGAAAGTGGCACGCATCGATTGAAGCCATTGAGAAGGCGACGACCGCCGTCCTAAAGACCATTCCAATAAAGGACATGGAGAAGTCGTTTGACAACTTGTTGGAGCATGCAAATATGTGTATCGATGCAGAAGGGGAATACATTGATTAATAAAAATGATTTGTTCCAAAATGTACATTGTTTTTTTGTTTTTTTAAAAAGTTCGGTTTCTTTTGGAATGGAGGGTGTATATTTAATTTGAGTCTAGAAACAGGTGTATTTCCCGATGACTTTAAATGTGCAATAATAAAACCTATATATAAGAAAGGTTCAAAAACTGATGTCAATAACTATAGGCCAATTTCTTTGTTAAGTAACTGCTCTCAACTCTTAGAAAAATGCATTAAAAAAGGATGGTTGCATTTCTACACGAAATTAAATATTTTTCAAATCATAAATATGGGTTCAGAACAGGAATGAGCACATCAGATGTTGTACTTAAACTAACTGAAACAATTTGTAGAAGTTTAGACTTAAGTGAAAAGGTAATTACAATATTCTTGGATTTGATACAATATCTCATGAAATTCTATTGCAGAAACTTGAAACTTGTGGAGTACGACGAGGTGTATCACTGAAGTGGTTTCAGAGTTACTTACAAAACAGACAACAAACTGTTAAAATTGGTGAAACTATGAGTAACTTCATGCATGTTAAATTAGGAGTACCTCAGGGAACAGTATTAGGTCCCATTTTATTTCTTATATACATAAATGGTTTATGTAATTTGCCAGTAAGATGGCACATACAATCGTTTGCTGATGATACTACCTCAACTATCACTGGGAAAACATGGCCAGAAACATTTGAAACTGAACTAAAAAAGTAACTTCTTGGTTAAATGCTCACTTACTGATTCTAAATACACGTAAAACTAAATATATAACTTTCTCGCACACACTTGGTGGACAACCTACGAATAAAGAATTAATACTTCATAACTGTGATGTGAAAACAAACTGTCTTGTATACCTCTCATTAGAAAAGAAAGTGTTAATTATCTAGGGGTTTTAATTGACAATCATCTAAAATGGAATTTATATACAGGTATATTGCACATGAGGAATACATTAAGAAAAACATAAATTTGTTCTTCTGAGAGAAATTCGTGATAACAAATCATTACATATGGTGTACTTTGCTTTTACGCAGAGTTTATTAGAACTGTATACTAAGTCGGGGTGCAATATACACCTCTCACAAAAAAACCTCTCGTAACTCAAAACAACATTCTGAGACTATGTTTGAATAGAAAATTTGATTATGATGTTAAAAATTTGTATAACGATTTTGATGTATTACCAATCAAAAGATTATATTTGAAAATGTATTGATGTATATTACAACAAAAGAAAGAAAACTGAACAAGTTATATCATGAGTATGAAATAGGCTTACCACCCGTCCGGGAATCAAGAGATTTGTCCGAGTCCGGATTCGAACGTTAAATGTCCGGGAATTTGCTTTTCCCTACAAATTTCAGTTCTTTATTCCGTCAGAATTTCTTCAGAATTACATTTTATCAGGTTTTTATCAAATTAATCCTTCACTACAGGAGCTATGTATGAGGTGATTGTGAAGTGTCCAGCTTTGACAATAATTAACAATAAATTACATAGGTAGGTAAGACTGTGACTTTCGTGTAGAGTATAGTTTGATCTTTAGTATCTGAAACATGGGTAATAGAGAATGTATTTACATTAAATTGTAAGCTATCGTGTGAAATGCACTAGTTTCTCACTCTGTTGGTTTTATGAAGACAGTAAGGAACTTCAGAAGCAATTTAGGACATGTTAGGAACGTGCTGTGAAATAACTAATTGCATATCAATAAATTGACAGCATATACAGCAGACAATTTAGTGTTGATTATCATAAACTATTTTTTTTCTTTACAATTTACAAATATACATTTCAAATTTAATCGCTGTTAGTTGTAATTGTTATGTCATCCATAACTAGTGATATTAATTTTCGGGACAAATGATTGGAGGAAAAATCGGTGGAAGAACTTTTTATCTTTACTCAATTTTTGGCGCTACTTTGAAAAAAAAAAACTGTTTTTAATTGTTCAAAGGCAACAAATATTATTTGATCATTAATGTATTACTTAAAATGTTTGTTCTTGGTACAAATATACATTTAGAATAACAACCTTACTGAGACATTCTGTAACGAAACTTACTTGCACGGCTATACATTCAACCGATTCCAGCTAGCAGCCAATGTCATATAATTAATTGATGGAGAATATAATACAATGGGAAACTTATATTTGTTGTTCCATCGAAATAATCTAATCGTAAAAGCTATTTTTCGAATACATTTTACGAGAAACTAAGTATAAAGTGTTTTGATGTTTTATGTAGGTAAATAGTTCCTCATAAATATGACAAACCTGTTTGAACTGTAAATATCTTAAGTAGGAGTGAAGTAGGAGAATTGTGTGACTAATTACTAATAACTTTTTTGTAAATTTATATTACAATATATTCCAGGGAAATAATTTCACATTTGAATATAACGTTTTTTAAAATATTTTTAGAACTATTCTATATGTAGGAAACAGATACAGGGTGCTCACGAAACTTGTGAACCTAAATTTCCTGACTTTTTCTGACCTGATTTTTAAAAAAATCCTGACCCTCAAACTATCCAATTTCATACTTCTGCAAAACATTTTCTTTTACATGCAGCCTCCACCAGACCCATAGCTCCCCGTAACTCTTACCTGAGTAGCAAATTTTAAGATTTTATTACTTTTTTACAATCCAAAATACAATAAAATTACATGAACAAAAATTTACTAAAATATCTTGCAAAGGTACTGATTAAAATAACCCAAATTTACATTTTTCCATCATCAACATATTATGTTAGGGCATGCCAACGAAAATGCCAATAGCATACTTATATGAATAAATTCTGTAAATATAAGCAATTAATATTATACTATTACAATAATTAAACAATATCACCAGAACGAAAACAGAAGTTTCAACAATGTCCACAGATGTTAATTTTGCAACTTCCGCAAAACTTTGATTTTCTGAGAAAGTTCGTCTTGCTCCATTTCAGATTTTTCTCTCTACTTCTTTTGCTCATCTTCCAGTTTATTTATTTCATTCATGACCTTCCATTTTTTCATAATTATTCTTCTCTTCTATTTTCCTAGCATTACGCTGGGTTTCCGGATAATCTTTATATCGCCTCAGAGCAGATCTTGCATATGTGACCATTTTCTTTGTGATGACAATACTATGGATCCCTTTGCAATTGATAACAGCATCATGCAGTCTCCTCAGTGCTGCTCACATTGCATTTCAATAAGAGCAAACTTGTTGATTGAGAAACCACCCTCAACTGTAGCATTTCCATGGGGAAATATCAAACTCAACTTTACCACGTTCAACAGTGATGAGTATTTTTTGTTGTTTGAAAGTAGGAAAGCATAGAAATCATCGAGTCTGGCAATTCCTTCTTGTCTTGGAGATATGTTTCAAGCTTTGTGAAAGGAATGTTCTGGCATCTTCACACAGCAGTGAGTACTCTCTCTTTTTGCATTTTCCCCTGAGGGAAAATTTCCCTCTCTTTTTGCATTTTCCTCTGAGGGAAAAATTTCCTGACGCAGCGGTAGATTTTGTACTTTTTCCTGACTTTTGACCTCATATTTAATCATTTTCCTGACAAATCTTGAAATTCCTAACTTTCCTAATTTTTCCTGCTTGTGGGCACCCTGAGATAAGAATGTAACCTTAAATATATTTCAGGGAACTGGAATAGAACCAAATATAGAACGCTATTGTACGTTATAAAAAAATGTATCATGTCAAGAGCGACTTATTGCATGCTACTCTGAATATATGCTATTCTAAATTACAGTATAGTGTTAAGGGAAACCCATATTGTTGTATTGCTTATTACCATAGTGCTGTTACTGCTCATAAAATTCATTTTATCTTATTTTATCTTATCTGTTGCTTATTAGATAAATTATAAATATTCTAAACATTGAATTCAGAGTATTATGATCAATAAATATATTTTGTATATGAAACTATCTTTTATTTTCAGAAGTTTATCATTCTATTTTTGTATTTTGTCATTAACTCCATCTGTAAACAGCAACATATGTTTCCCTGTAATTGAATTATATTCTAGCATTTTAAATTAAATTTTGTAGTAGATTACTTTAAAGGAAATAAAAGGTGGTGCGGTCAGATTCGAGAGACGAGTTCAAACAATGTTGATCATATTAATATCTAGGTTTAGTTAGATTTCTCAGTGACGCCAGTTCCCATGCCTTCGATCTCCAGCGATTGATTGATCGGATGCAATTTAAGTAAACAACCAATATTCCTACACGAACACACGTTCAGTCATCGATAGCAATTAGATCTTATCCACCTGCAATGTGACTAACTGAGAAAAAGCAACCAGAGATGCCCTCACAGGAAATCAATTGATAAAGACATTGAATACGAAGATCAATATTCAATCACGTTTCAGGAGCCCAATTCCATGTGAACGCAGACACATGTATCCAACCCGAGAAAGTTGACATTGTTATTATGACACGCCAGATCGTCTCCAAGCGTCGATACTCGATCATCTATTTCCGTTACTGATCTTATTACATCTGTCGAACGTGCAAAAAGCCGAATGCCTGAATCAATGGAAAGACCCATCCTGAGAGACTCTCATCTTCCAAATTTCCACAACAAATAGTTTCACCAGATTTCATCTTCCCTCTGTCAATGATCCGTTCAATACCTCTTATAAATAGCCTCTTCTCCTATCCCTCACTCTCGAGTTTTACTCCAGTGTTACTTCAGTTATACTCGGTTTCACCAGTGTTTATCTTCGAGTGCATCTGTCTATCTCCGACTTCACTTTATTAAATTCAGTGGCAGTTTGAACTCTAAATTCTTCGTTTAGAAAAGTTAGTTTTTATCTTCTTTCGGACTTAGCGAAATTCAATCATCCTTAGAAAAGTGTAGTTCTGCGGCAGTGCATCCGATCTCTTAGTCAATGAAGAGCTGTTACGAACTTTCGTGACGACGGCGAAATTAGCTACATTAACAAATTGAGTCCGAGTGCTGGGCCACTATGACGGACAGTCTTAGTGTGGAATTGAATCTCGAATGTTATTAGTGATTTCAATTGAATTCCTTGGTTCGACTCTCCATAATCATCATTTTCTCAGCATGTGTGTTGTTTTAACTTGTGTCCATTTTAGTTCGGATCCACTGAATAATCGGAATGCCGTGCAAATAAAGTTATAACATATTGGTATTTGTTAGTATAGCTTTTATGTAAATATTAAGCCGTCAACTAGCGAAGGCATAGTTTGGGTATTTCCGCATTAACCCAAAAGTATCCAAATGTTATCCTTCGCCCCAAAGTTTATCCGTTCATGTTAGATTGTAAGAAAGTGTTGTTTGGCAAATCCATAGGTAATTTGCTCTACCAAAGTTACGCCCTGGGTTTTAAACCCGGATCTGACAGTCTCCTAATTACGTCCGAAGCAGATCTTTAACATACCAATGTTCCAGAAAATAATATTAGTAGGTAATATTACTTTATTGTTCTGTAATGAATTGAAAATCCGATCGTTGTTACACATTCAACTATATTTTCTCTAGCTCATATGGTTTCATGGACACAATTCAGAGAGAGAAAGAAACGTAAGATCTGCTAAGTAGTTAAAATTTGTGATGAGAAAAGGTCAAAAAGTGTTCTTTTGCTTCATGAAAAGAGAACATTTTTCGTTGTTTTTTATTTCTGTTTTTAACCGCCCTGTACATCACTATCTATAACGCAGTGAAAGATAGGGAAAGTCTTGGTGACATGAGCATTGAGACTTTAGTCATTAAAGTTTTCAATGAAATTTCCATTTCTTCTATAAAAAGTCAGTGTTCTGAAGATGCTCCACGAATCTGTTGATTGGGATTGAGAAATTATCCCACGTCATGTGATACGATATGTCGTTCTTTATATCCTGCAGTAGTATATTTGATGGGAAAATGGTTATCCATCAAATCATACTTCTTAAGCTTGAGTGAAGAAGAACGTGTTCGACTTACATAGAAGTTTGTTTGAAGTGGATCTGACAGAGATGGTTCAGAAGATGATCCTAGTCCTGAAGAAGTATACTTATATATCCACATAATGTACTGGGATGTTTCATTAAATTATTTTGTAATTGGAGCAAAGTTAATCCTCTTCCTCACAAATGTATGGAATAATGGAAAGTGAACTGAAGCAGAGGTTTTATGATGAGATCTTTGGTTACAAAGTTAGTATACGACTCGGCAAACTTTTAGGTCTAACCGGAAACAAGAGCTGAAATTAAAGTTGAAAAAAATATTAACGTTCAATTCAGTATTAGGAAAAGTAATTCGATTTTAATGAAAATAATCCTTTCTATTATTTCAAAACCTTCAGACTTTCAGAAAATATCACATGGAAAGTTATTGAAGAAGCCGAAAGTAAACTTGCATTGTGTAATGTTGTAGATATAGGTTGGGTTCCACCAACCTTATTTAAGAATTAAACGCATCATTTGTTAAAAAATTTAATGTATTTCAAATCTTTTAAAGCTACTTAACAATTCGTCCGTTCTTAAGGAAGATTGGTGAAAGCCATCCCATAGATGCTCTGTATTCAGAATATTGTATGGATAATGATATCTTTCCTGGAATTATTTTGAAACATGGCTCATGTGGATAGAGGCGGCGCTTTCTATTTTGATAATGTGTTGAATCTATGCCGAATATGTTACCAATAATTATTATGTATATATTACCTATAACTGCAAGAATGTCTTCGCAGAACTAGTGTTCTCAATAATGGGACACATTTGCACCATCAGTCTTAATAGACTTGTGTTTCATTCACGTGTTTCTGATATTACTTTTTCAACTTATCAAGTTTGATTATGTTTCCTGTTATACCACCCTCTATATGTTACACTGGACGAAACGTACTGCTTTTAGAGAGACTTTATTGCATGATCACGCAACGTATGAGTGTTTTCCTGATATAACGTAAGATACGTTTTGTTGCAGTGCGTTATGTTCTCATAAAAAAAACAGGTTAAGTAAACAATTACCTTCGTAAATCATTCGTGTTTGAACTTTCTTCTAAAATGCTAGTATTTCCATATTAAAACTTACCGTACTGAGTTTTAAGATGAAAAATACTTCAATTGAGGCCTGTTATCTCAGGCGCTCCATGCATACAATTTAAAATGTGTCCGGGAATCCGGAAATGAAAAGGTGGTAACCCTAGTATGAAATCAGAAGTGTTACAAATGAGAATATTGAAACAATCAGAACTAACAAAACATCAACACATCACCAAACATACTACCTTGTACCAAAAAATTACAATAAAACAGCTATATATATTAGAAAAGAAAAACAAACAAATCGGTTTAAAAAACTTGTTTTGTGTTGTTTAGAAAGTCTAAATAACAACCATGTAGAAGCAATATTATGTAAATCATTTGTTATGGGTAACCAGACAACAACAAACTAATGATAATTCGAGAATAAGGCTCACACACAAGCTGAGGCTTCTGTGAGTCAAAATGTAATGTAAACTTGTCATGTACAAAGTTAAATTTCAAATAAAATAAAATTTGTTAAAAAACAAAAGCGATATACACATTTACTTTGTTTTCACTAGGTGGCATAACAAACGCTTTCTTAATAGTAAGATGAAGTGACATAAAAAACTAGCAATCTCTTTACATCGATATGGCAACGCAAAGCTCTTTTAAAAATTGTGTCTGTGTTGCAGTTCACCTAGCCATTTATTTATTTCCTACATTTTAGCTGTTTACTTATTCCTAGAAACGCGAAACCATTTTAGCATAAATTATTTCACGTTATTGTCATTTTATTAGTTCTTGAAATAGGTCCCACCCATGGTTGTACATTGGCACACGAATTCGAAATTCGCGCCCGGTGGGGGGGGGGGGGACAAGTGATTCGGAGCCCACTTTTAACTTAGGTCCCGTTCTTAGAATGTCATCTTCATCCTGTGGAAGGCAATGGCAAGTCAGCATAATTTCATCTTTCCCACACATAAAACATTGCCGGTGTAAAATCAACTAAGAGGGTATGGATTGGAGTTGTCACTGAAGCAATATTACTGGGTTGAAAATTACGCTGTAAAAAACGACGGTATTGAATTAATACACAGAAATGATAGTCAAAGTTGTGTTGAACTAACACCGCCTTTTTTCGATGTGAGGGATCTTCGATCACAGACTTGCCTCCTGACAGAACACCGATTATCAAGTTTATTCACCTTATATTTCCGGGCGAGTTATATCACGTGTGTGAGAGATTCCTCCGGATCTCCCCTTCGCTCGGAGACAGAGAAGGGCCTTCGTACGGATACCAAACCAGCAGTTGCCTAGTATTAAAACTATCTAAAACCTCAGTCGGCATCGTTAGCAATAGGGATTGAATCTACGTGTCTGCCTAATGCTGATTTGAGTCCTCGACTTTAACCACGACGCTGGATTCATCACCATCATGTTTATTAGTATTATGGCACGTACATTCATGTTTAATAACTCCATGAATTCCTATGAATTGCTTGGTACGTAGGTATGGGTAGCTATTTTCAAATACTTTTAATTGTTAAGTCGACCGGGCAACCGTATGGTCTGAGGTGTATGGCCAGCAACTCGAAAGTCACGGGTTCGAATCCCACCAGGGGTATGGATGTTCGTGAGTTTTAACTAGCGGTGCCGTAGCAATATAATGGTGAGGGGTCGACGTCAAAAGCTACTAGAACGGCTCATTCAAAATAAAGTATATCTTTTCTTTTTAACTTTATATCATTTCAATGATTTCTCTTGATTTCTGAAAAGTTTAAGAAGTGAGATGAAATAGTCTTCTTGTAGGCGCATTAATAATACTGCGAATCATTTCTTCACAAACTACAAGAGCAATGTCTACCAGGTATGTCTGCTGGTAACTTGCCGGAAACATGGCGGCACGCGTAGTTTCGCAGAATGGATTAGGGGGAACTTGTACTCTGAAGAAAGCCCATTTCTAATTTTGTACTTCTCATTCGTGTTTTATGCATGATGTTTATTACGATTTGCTTTTTTGTAAAGCATGGATTCCATGGACTCCTCTCTTTTTGTGCGAATCAGTCGCGGAGATCAAGACATTTAAAATTGTGAAGAAAATTGTAATTTAAAATATCTGAGTTGACGAATTACGTTCTTGGAAAAAATAATAATGTCAAATGTTTAAAGAATTATTTTAACTGTATTTTAAACTGCAGGTGTATCAATATCAAATGATCTCAACTTTTTGTCTAGAAGAACGTACCACAAGACCACATCACAATGTAATTGACCCAACTCGGGTTTACCCGACTCGTGATCCGAGCGTTTCTGACCCGATCCGACTCGTGAACTGAGTAGATCTGACCCGACCCGTGACCCAAGTTGGTCTGATCCGACCCGTTTAAGAGTACTACTACTACTACTACTACTACTACTACTACTACTACTACTACTACTACTAATAATAATAATAATAATAATAATATGATGCTGATAATGTAGAGAAAAACAATCGAACCATTTTAGATAGGTGGACGATAATCCAAGTTTATTTATTAGAACCAGATGATGAACGCTATCAAAAGCTTTAGCCAAGTCTATATAAATAACATCCCATTGAGAACTTGTAATGTTACCCTGTATTTCATTGGTAACCTGATAAAGGTTCGTGACCACCGACTTTCCTGGAATGAAGGCATGTTGTTCTTCTTTGAACATACGTTTTAAATTAAACTGTAGATATTCACATACAATATATTCAAATAGCCTAGCCATGATATTTAAGATAGTAATTGGTTTATAGTTTGATAATAAGGAACCATCGCCACCTTTGTAGACGGGAATAATAAAGGCTAATTTAAACTCCATTGGATATACACCTTGCTTAAATGAAAGATTAAAAACTCAGTCAAAATTGGAGCCACATATTGAGAACAAACTTTCACTACGTAATTTGGTATAAAATCATATGATTTTAAGTGAGTCTCTAAATCGAGGGACTCGGATTCAATTCCATGGTTGGCCATAGTCACCGAGGCGAAGGTTTGCATATTTGCCCCTTGTTACAAGAGGCAAATATCATGATAGGCATTGGCCATTTGTTCTACGGGCTGACTAACGTACATTGACTAAAGAAGTAAACAGTATACACCGTAAAAGTCCATATACGTGAAGTTTTGATCATAATATAGTGAACTATCTTTACTTGAGTGATTGTGGTAAGTAGAAATAGTTGATATCGGTGTGTATATGAACTTTTCCATATAAACTGGTACCTTAGGAATGTCCCCAATCCCCTAATAGGCCCATTGGTGTCTACTCAGACGGAAATTATAATCAATCATGCATGACGATATAATCGGCTTATCTCATCACTTTTGACAGCCGCTGTCAGTTTGACATGTTCAAAGACGGTGCCGCTAGAGTGGGGGTTGAGAGTTGTACAGCTACGATTGCGCATGTGCCAACTTGTGGTTAAAGCGTGTTGGTGTTGATGTATGATAATCAGTTGCTATGGCCACCTCGAACATGGACAAAGCCATCCCGAGCGTTGTTAGTTCGAACGTGTCTATGGACAAGTCTTCCGCAGCGTGCAAGTGTTCTGCTCGGTGGGTGGATGAAGTGTGTATATTAGAAGTATCCATAAGTATGACTTTACCAATTGCCTTCTTTGCATAGGTTGTTATACGAACCAACCGAGCCAACGTGATCACATTTGTGCTGGTCATCGAGGTGGCTATTTATTTCCGGATGCCACCCCTGAGGATATCGCTACATTGTTTGGTGCACGTACAAAGACCATTTTGCGTGACTCGAAGACAGTGGATGGTTTGTTTGCGACGTATTTGAAATCTCACGAGTCAGCTCCAGCCGCATTAAAGGAAAAATTCGACTGGGGGCTTCAACGTATGCTAAAATTAACCGTGGTGCATTGGTGGATATGTTGCTGTCCAAGGATATGTGTGTTGTAGTGGACCCTTACTACTTCTTGTCCTCATACTATATGTACTCCATGTGTCTGTGTAGTGCCTCTTAGCGTAACCATCCTAGTACATAGTGGACATTGTCGGTAGTATGGCACAGTGTACGAGCTGTCAAGGCGACTTTATTGTGGATAAATGTGTTGACCACCATTGGTACGTACCTGCAAACTAACCCCATTCAGTGTACCGAGTGCAATTTACTTAAGGTCCACAAACTGCCTGTACGTTTGAAACACGGGAACGGTAATTGCACAACATGTGTCAAGTCATATGAACGATCCAGAACTGTTTGGTAAATATTATTCCATTTTCGTATCATAGAGTCATTGAAGAGACCTTTATTAAATGTAGTTCATCAGTTTATCAAAGATCCAGAGTGCATTGCACAATTGATTCCTCTAGTGCTTCAACAACAGCAGCAGAACCCAGTGGGCTTACGTCTATTATTGATTAGTACGTTATTGATTTTCAATGTTTTAAGATTTCTACCAACGGGTACATCATCCGTGAATTTTGTTTGGTTGCGTGTGATGCGACATTAATATTCCATTGCCTGTTAAAATTACCCTTTGAACGTTCTGATTTAACGGCAGGGTACCAGCGTCAAGTGGATTGGCTAACCAATAATTTGCACGGTTTAGAGTGGAATATATTTAATGGGTATAGTGTATCACACGTCCGCCATTTTGTTGCGCAATGTTGCGAGATGGGTCCATCTTTTACTGTAAGGGTAATGAAAAGATGGTTGTTTTACGTAAGATTTTTCAGTTGGGAAATGTAAGAAACCTTGAAGATCAAGCATGTCCTGTGTTGCGCACATTACAGTTTAAAGTAGATATTACCAACTGTACGTATCATTAACCAGCGCACTGCGAACCTGCATACAGTTACAGTGTTGGATGAAGTTACAATCGGCAAAGGTGGTGGATGGTATATCCACGTTACACTTGTAGTCTTAGTACCAATAAATATATATACCAACCAGGATATAAGGTGATTGTCATTTCTTGAAATGAAACCCGAAACACAAAAGGATTAGAGGTAAAAAAAAAGATTTTTTAACATTAAACTACTCTACTACGTAAGATCTTACAACTAAACTACTCTACTACAAAAGTGTTACAATTTGGTTGCTTTTTATTTTTCGGACGTACTGTCGTACAAGCTGATCATTCCATGTTGGGTTGGTGGTGGACAATTGGGATTTAATATGTACATTACGTACTTTAAAGTACAGGTATACAATACAAAACATACCACATAGCAAGGAATCATCAGCTTGGTACGAAATGTCATTAACATGGAATACTTTATAGTTACTTTGGAGGAAATGAACAAGTGGTTTCGACGGAGGTTGAGCAAGGGGATCAAAGTAAAACCCCGTCGCTGCCTATTAATATACAAGGTGATCCAGTGTGTACCTGCACGATACGAAGGACTTAGGTTCACAATTAAGGCAACAGGTGGTTGTACGATTGCAGGTATTGTGTCCAGTGCATAAATGCCACTTAATACGGATGCTGTACGGCAATTATGCAAAACCACGTCTAACAGTTCATCGTTCCACATAGTTATGTGGAGGTACTCATCATCATGCACTGTGCGTACACTGGAACTTGGTGTAATGGGGGAGGGGTTATACACGCATGGTGGATCGTGGGAGACGTATTGTGCTAAATCGTGGTACTGTAAGTATTTGGCATAACACTGCGCTTCGTACAGTGCATAGCGAAATGTTGGAAACTGGTATTGGTAATGAGCGCAATGACTTGCAGGAAATAACAATTGAATGACTTTGGGACACTGCACATCCTCGAGGTTAACCACAGTTCGTCCAAGTAGCTGTTGTAGGTACTTTTGTCGACGATGTCCATGCGTATACAGAGTATCAATGCACTTTGTATACTTAACAAGGATACGTTGTAATTCACTGTACGAAACATCACCATCGGACCAGTCAATATCAAATACGTGTGTGGCTAGGTAATAATTATCCAACTGAATGGTGAGTGGTAGTTCACTGGGATCAAAGGGAGCTTGAAATACTCAATTTTGCATGGTATTAGCATTGGGACTTACAATGGTTACTTCTTTGACGATGTAATCCTCATCGCCGGTTTGATCTAAGGCGGAGAAATGAATTATCGCACGTATGCTGTTGCCTACTCACTACTGAGAGAAGGTACCTAGGTACAGAACCTTTTATACCATTGCTGACACTCTACAGTGTTATCAGTGTAAATATTACGGTCCTTATAGATCTGGATCAGGGAATCAAATTGTGCGTAGACAACACAGGTGATGGATTGCGCTAAACATTCAGTAAAACCAATTTTAATATTGACAGGAGAATGCTTAAGAATATCCTGTGTCGTATCGTCAAGAGTACTTGTTGGAGACAGTATAAATGCATACAGAGTATAACCATTAGGATAATCGCGAAAGGTAATAGTATGTCCTTCATTCTGATGAAATATGCGAGTACCGGAAAACAAGGTCTGGTAACACGGTAAGAAAAGATTGTTTGCAAAGTCTGGTGTTAATGCTGTGGGAGGATACGATTTTGAGCCTACTTGCACCTGAAGCTGATTT
>JAGDQP010050762.1:664-14165 GCA_022664845.1 Lepisma saccharinum | reverse complement strand
GCTTTTGCTCAAATGACAGTTACCTGTGGTTTGATTTTCAAAGGAATGCGTAAACTGGCGTTTCAACAAAAGCACTTGAGTATTAATTAATTGTGGAAAGTTGCAGGACAGTATTTCAATTTTGGGAAGTCAGCAGATAAAAGTTCAGATACTCTATAATCTGAAGTGATCAGACTTGTAAAGAACTGGCTTTGGCCACGATATTTGACTGCCCACAAATTATGATGTTCTATGTTGAGCAGTTAAAAGTCTGAGCTAAAATAAGTTCTTTACACACACTTGTCACTTCAGTTTACAAAGTTCCTGAACTTTTATCCTGTCCATTTTCCGAAATTGTGGTATTGCATTTCCACTTTCCACAATTTTCAAAAATCGAAAAAGGTGGGGGTGAACACAGTGCAGAAAGAACGCAAGCAGTACTCCAGAGACAGTTAATGATCCACTTTCCACAATCCGACGACGCCTTCGAGGTCTGTCGTTCATCGTAATTCGACGAGCCTCCTAGTAATTTCTACGAATAAAAATCATTATTGCATGCCTTTTTTTCAACCGATCAAAAGCGTTGCTTTGCCACATAAGAATTTGTCCAGAAATTGACGCACAGCACAAAAACGCTTTCTAACTAGGAATACTCTCAAACAGAGGAAGCTCGATTTTAATGGAACTTGGTATTCAGGCACACTACCTAGAATAAACAGTATAGCCAAATTTATAGCTGCAACGCACAACAAATACCAATACGGTGACCCGAACCTTACATACCAAGTGCCCCTACGGCTCCACTTAGTATGGCTGACCGCAGGATTCTCTTCTCCTATTCCGACCTGAGGCTCAAATGAATAAAGGCCATTTATAAGTTGAAAATGAAAAATGAAAACCAAAGATGTACCATTTCAGTCTTCGCACAGACTGTCGGCGAAGAACTCAAGCTCTACGTGAGATGATCATCTTCGCTAGTTAAGTTTTATGTTGCATTTCTTAGTGTTATGTGTGATGAGCCTTTAACAGCAGTTGATTTTGTTTTTTAACTTCTTATTCAAGTGCTCTGTATATACTCAAAATTTGTTTTATTGTACTTTTACATAAGATGATTTTACTTTATTCACTGAATAGCCTACCTGTTACATCTTCAGTTCTTAATGTTATTGTTTTTTAGTTTCTTAACAGCAAAGTTTAGACATGATGAAGAAAAGGGGCTTCCCCGTATTGGGACGGGCGTAAGACATAGTGTTGTTACCCATGTAATTGATTTTTATCCGGATCGAAAAGACTGTCGACGGAAGACAATAACGCGGTTGAGTTGTTGCAGGCGAAGGGGGGACCAAATGAACCTTAACCTCAAGTAGGATTAACGAACACTTCATGGGCTTATCTGTTTATTACATCATCGTCTGATTTGTAAAATTGAAGGTGCAGATTAAATTTGCCAAGAGTGAAAGATTAGCGGCAAATCGGAAGAATTATTTTTCTTCCTTTTTAAACAATACTTCTTTCTAGTGTTTTGTCTATCCAGGTGAGAGAGCGATCAGGGCAATCACCTTCTTCCCCTTCCCTCAGAATAGAATACTTTTTTTATTAAAAAAAAAAACACCCCAGAGTTTGAGATCTTGATTTTTGCAAAGTAAAACCTAAAATAGGTGGTGGACCTTTCTTTTTTTGCGTTGCAGATATCAAATGAAGCAATACATCGCAAGAAAAAAATTACTTGTCCTGGCGCAGGTGGTCATTTCTGTTGTTTCTTTTTCAACATGGGATATTTTGCGCTCCACCCCCGTTCTCAAAACCGATCTCTGCTTCTTGTTAATAACTGGCACACGATAAGCTATAAACCCTATCTGTCTGCAAGTGTTTGTTTGTTAATATTATTTCTGTATTAGAAATGACAATTTGATAGGTGCAGAAAGCAAATAGACCTAATGGTTTTCATGTGGGAGTTGTCGTACAGTGTTAAGGATCGAGATTGGACAGGTGGGGGTGGGTACCAAATTGTCTTTGTCTTTCAAGAAGGAAAATTATTTATTCATTTCCTTTGTTTATTCAAGGCTGTTTATTTTGTGTTTACAATCACTAAATCTGTCATACGAACTAATCAAGCCTTAACAATCACATTATACTTTTATTTGTGAATCAAGCGTGTTTGTATTGCATTTGTTAAAATATTAAGTTATTCAAAAAATTGTAATTTGACATAGTAGATGAGTTGTGCATTTTACAAGCAAGTACAATTGAAAATAGGAAGATAAAGAAGGAAGTAATATTCGAAAGATTTTTTTTTCAATACAGTGTTACCTTGTTTCGAGCTCGAACGACTACTCCCCCCAAATATTCAACCTGGATCCGCCCCTGTGTTTATCACATTTTTAAATAATTGGAAAGGAGACTCCTGTTAGAAAACCCAATAGAAAATGAGGCCCCGGTTGTCCGAATTATGCTCATCCGGAAAGTTAAAAACTTTTCTCGACAGCATTTATTAAAAGCTTTGTATGTTTTATCGAGTTCTTTCTGCTCCTAATACATATATTGAATTTGAATTTTATTTATGACCTTTAGGCATCTAAGACACAGGGTAAGATAGGGAGGGAAAAGGAATCGATCAGGACCTAATGTGAAGATACCACCCAGGCATTCGCAATATATTATGACATTAACTCCACCCTATTATACAGGGTGTATCTATAGCATTAAGTGAGGGTGGGGGATTGATTTTTGAAATTTGGTTTTAGTTCCCTTGAATTTAATTACAGTAGTTTATCATCTTCAGGTATCCCAGGCTCAGTCCGTGATAGGGTAGGGAAGAAGATGTTGCAAGGTAATCGCCAGGGCCTAGTTTGTAGGTACGATCCCAGCATTCGACTGCTATGACAAAAAACCCTCGAAGGTCCCGGGTGGGAGTTCCGGCAGGGTTATAGGCGTGGATTTTAATTGTTAAAGGCTAATCGTGACGGGCCAAAGTACACAGTTACTAGACAGGCCCATAAAAAATAGTTGTTTTTTTTAATCCTGTAAAAACCTCAAGTTAGGATGGCCGGCCGCTTGGTTTGTTGGCAGAACCTTCCGATTGCTAAGCCAATGTTCTACCAACTGAACTATGGCCGTTCCGTGGTGGATGCCTTGATTTACGACATAGGTGTAGTATGGCTACAAGCTTCTTATACGGTATTTTTGTACTATATGCACTTACTTTGTATGGCATGTTATTGTCTATACAAAAGCATATGAAGAAGGAGCACTGCTTAATTTTAGAATATACATTTTTGGATAGAGCGGCTCTCAGGTCTTATGTTGCCTCAGTTCTACTGTTAACGATATTGGAAATAATAAGCTCTATAAAGTTCATTTTCTCACACTTTCGTCAGCCTATGGCATTGAAATTTTTGCCTCCTGGATGGTCTATACGTTTTACTTATTTCCATGTCAGGAATTTCGTGAGGTGGTTTTGTCAGTGTTATTTTGCAACACCCTGTATATATTTAAAACGAGAATTCGGATTACGTGCGAACGAAAGAAAATGAAAAGAGAGAATAAAGTAATTACGTAGTAATAATTTTACTTCAATGCTCAAATATTTTTTTTTAGAACCTAGACTATCATCATTTCGTCGCTCATCCATTGCTACTCGTCCTTGATATGTGCGGGTTAAAGAATGTTTTTGTTTACGTCCTCTTTCGCCTGAGGACGGCCGATAAGTAAAGTAGTCAAGTTAACAGCCATCCTAGGTCCGCTAAGCGCAGTTCAACCTTAATAAAGACAGGTGGATATCATACATCGTTCATATCGAAGATTCGTTGGCAATCGGAAATCATTCATATCGAAAAATTGTTGGAAATCGAATATCGATCGAATCGAAGAATCTTTTGAAATCGAATATCGATCAACTCGAAAAATTGTTTATCCATATTCGATATTTTGATTTATGGTATCAATATTTCCATTCTTCAAAGTATCGACCTATCCATATATCGATTAATTGCGCAGTCCTATAGTTCTGGGAACGATCCCAGCAGCCCCCCATCCTGAGATTTCCCAGGGTTTTCTTTAGTCACACCAGGAAAATGCCAAGATGGTATCTCGGAAATTGGCCGATTACCTTCCGTTACTCTCTCTCTCTCTTCCCCAATCCAGTCTGAGCCACATTTGCCTAAAGGTAATAAAGAAATTTAAATACTTGAGTATGGTAAGATATTAATTTAATGTGCTATCCTGGACTGAAGTGGAAACTACGTCCTAAGTCTGTCAGAAATTAGAGCTACTTGCGATCCTCACCAAACATTCTTTTGGGATATGGATTCCAAAGGCTAAGAATGTTTCAAAGAGGTCATCTGTCTGGTGATTCTGATGGAAACCGTGGAAAACATGAGAATAAATAAGTAAAGGATGGCCCACAAAGACAGAAATGTGCTCGCCAATCAAATGTTGTTCCGGAACTGGATTTTAGTTCTTAAGACCTTTAGTCAACTTTTGCTCAGGCTGAAATATCCTTCCGATTATTAGTATTATTATAATACTTTTTATTCCCAAGGTCAGGCCCGGATAGGGTAGAGAAGAGGATGTGTGAAAATATCAGTCAGAGCGTAGTTAGTAAGTACTATCCCGACATTTGCCTGACATACTTAAAGTAAAATTCTGGCAAAATCTCAGTCAGAATGAGAAGCCACTGGGACTATTTCAGAAACTTCCGATTGTTGAGGCATTGCTCTACCGACTGAGGTACAGCCGTTCTGTATATTGTTTATTATTATTATTTACTTCAGGCATCTAAGGCTGTGGAAAGGCGTCGACCAGGGCCGTTGTTGAAGATACAATCCCGACATTTTGCTTGTGTGATTGAGAGCAAACCCTAAAAGGCCGGTCAGGATGGCTGGTCACCGGTTTCGAATCTTCTAAATGCGAAGACAATTACCGCTCTATCTACTGATCGGGACGGGCGTAAGCCAGAATGCTGTTACCGCTAATTTAATTCCTTTTATCATAATTATCTATTTACTGAGACACGACTGCTCATTTGCTATATTTGCTTTTTGATTTGTTAATTTCCTCACAAAAAATGTCACTTTTATATATCCATGTGGTTCATGTATTATTATAGTAAATTCATACTATCTATTGTTCCAGGATGCGTCGAAGAGGGCAATTACGAACGCTGCACCTGGTCACAGGCACTCCACTTGGCCTTCAGTCAGAGGTATTCTCCAAACAATTTAAGAAAGGGCTCGCAGGGGCCGAGCCCTATCCAGCACACGGCACACCTATGCCTTCATTGTGGGACCAAGAAAAGTACATATTGATGTTTCCGTGTTTAAAGGATTAAGTTGAAAACTTACACAAACAGTTACATGTGTTTAATGTGAACAATTTTCATTTCTGACTGTTAAGTTCTTTTTCTTTTACTTTAAAAGAAAAGTTTAATGTTTTTTACAAAAAAAATCATTACTAGTTTCTTTTTTTTTTACTAAATTTTTTACTAAATGAGTATTGCAATTTACTATTAAACTATTATAGAAATAAAATTTTCTGAGTTTAGGAAAATCAAAATATATTTTTATTGATGTGGATGATTATTTCTTTTTGCATGTGTTCTTATGTTTTATTTGTAGACTAGCAGCATATGACAATCCTCAAAGGAAGATACCATCCAGACATTCGTCTCTGACAAATATTCGGAAAGGAGTCAGTCGGAATGTCCAGCCCAGGCCAACTAAGGCACGCAAATTGCAGGTCAAAAACTATACTACAGCCTGTTTTTCTTGTACCCAGTGTTGTTTTTTAATACATTTTTTTACCAACTATATCGACTTACTACCTGCGTAAGATTCCCGGTTGAAGTTAAAGTTGCGGCGTATAGTATAAAAAATCCGTTATATCAACAGTGGAAACATTTGCTAAAATCATAATAGGTGAATTCGAAGCCGTTTTAACACGGATAAATGGGGTTTCAATTCGCAACATTTTAGCCATAGATAAAAAATATTTAAATTTTTTGCTAAGCAAGCTTTTAGTAATAAAGTGGATATAATAAATTTTTATATGCGCCGCAGCTAAATATTTTAGGTGTCGTTCAGATTTTATGTCAGCGCATTTTTGGTGAATTTGGATCCCTCTCTCTTAGTAAGCAACATTAAGTAGATGCCCTATCTCTAATGCATAGAAGCCCACCCAAAATAAGTAGAGTTTGAATCTCGCCATAGAAAGCAGAAGTATTATTTGAACGACTTCTGACACAAAAATATGTATATGCTTCAAATACAACTACTAAGTAGTATCAAAATTCGTTATTTATAGTAAAACAAAGATAAATTTTGATAATACGCGCCAAAGTTAAATATGTATTTGAAGCATATACATTTTTTGTCAGGAGTCGTTCAAGTATTACATAAGCATTCTGGGGCGAGGTTGTTCAAGCTTTGTTTACTTTTGCTGGGCGTCTAAGTATTAGGGATAGGACATCCAGTTAATGTTGCTTACTAAGGGGGAAGGGGTCTAAATTGACCAAAAATACGCTGACGTAATATCTGAATGACACCTAATATTATGTATGAAACTGTCGAGAAAGTGCTTTTAAAATGTTCCAAAAGTGCTTGAAAGTAAATAAAGTGTCCTGAAAGTAGGCAAAAGTCGTTTCCAAAATGCACTTTTAGAACACATTAAAATAAGGGCACTTTTTATGCACTTTTGAGCAGTTTTGTAGCACTATTAAGGGAACACATTTGGACAGATTTTCACACTTTTGAACACCTTTGAGACGCTTTCATAGCACTTTGGTTCACGTTTGGACACTATTAAAGTGTTCGAAAGTGAGCTAAAGTCGTTTCCAGAAAGTGCTCAAAGGTGTTCAAAAAAGTGTAAAAAAAGTGTTCTATTTTTTACAGTGTGCCTCTTTGTATCCTTTACACAAGGTAAGTTGTATTCTTTCAGGGTCGCATAGCACGTTCATTATTAAACTCCTTACCTTGGAGCAGGAATATCCTTAGAGATTCCTTAGAAGCTCTTTTGTCCCGTCTGTCAGAGACTTCTGGGGTTGCGGGACGGACTTTGGCCAGGCGTCCAGAATATTCTCCTGGCCTTAATATTCACTGGACCTATTTTTATTTGTTCCTTGGGGAGTTTTATTTTATTATAAATGTATTTTATTTTATTATAAAACACAAATATATACATTACACTTATGACATAACAAGACATCACATGGACACAACAGAACATCACAAACACAGGGTTGAGCAGGCCTCTACTTCTTTTCTTCTTAGCTCCTTTCTGAAACGAGATAATATTATTAATAGAATGATTGCGCGTAGGAATGATCTTCAGCCTACAAATTTTTTCCTGTTCCATTCGTCTATTGAATGTGATCACTTTATGTGTATCCGCTCGCTTCAGGTTGGTCCTCTTCTGTTAGCTCACTGCACTATGGGGGAGAGGTTATCCAACCCATTTACATTACCACACATTCACACTTCCCGGAGTAGTTTATTCCGAACCCTGTTTCGGCTTCCGTAACAGGGGTCTTGTTCCTCAGCACGGAAAATTTTCTTCCTTACACTTTTATTCACACATACTCAGTCCCTTCCATCTTTCACACCATAATTCACACATTTAGAGCGTCCTTTGTTGAGGACTTCCTCTACAGTGCGCTCACAGTTCACTGGAGTTCCAGCGATTTCACTTTCAGATGCTATTTGTTCCTCACAGATTAGGATTTACTTATTTCTGATAATCTTTTGTCATTAATTTCTTGTTTACACGGTTGTCGCGGTTCGCGCACCTGGGTCACGGTTCATTGGTCTGCAGGATGTTCTTCAGCTCTATCTGCACGTTGGCCACGGTTGTTGAATATTTATTTCAGTTGTTTTCTTCATCCTGTGCCACGTGGTGTCGGATCCTTCCAGTTATAAACCTCCGTCTATAGAAACCTGACACCTTTTCCGCTGCTTCCCGGAGGGCCGCCACGAGCTCAGGGGTTCTCAAAACTTCCGTGACGGGCATATCCCCCAGAAGGGCTCGATGTTCTCTGGCTAACTCTTCTGTTTCTACGCACTGGAATACCACATGCTCCGGGGTCGCCAGAATACCACACGCTTGACACAGGTTATCCTCGACTAAATTAAGGTCTAGTGGTGACCTTGAGGGAGGCCTTTTATTTTTTTAATTTTTGTTTATAAGTTTTGTCTGTGAGCTGAAAATTTTGTTTTGTTCAGAGGAAGTCCAGTGCTATTGACTTTGCTATGCTTTTTCCGGTATTCTGGGTTCAATCTAGAAATAGTTTTTTCCTTTTTGTATATTTCGATATGTAAATCCAATTCTATTCAAATTGAGGGATCACATCGTTATAAGAGTTTTGTCACCATAATATTTGTCTGTAACATCATGAAGAATGTCGTCAGTTAGTTGGTTGAGTTTTTATGGAGTTTTTGTTACTCATAGCAAGCCTCAAACTTGATTTTTACAGACTTTTCTCTAGTTCACAATGGTTGGTGGTGTTCTCAAATCTTGCAATGTTAATTTAACTCATTTCCTGAAGTCATGCAATGATGAAGTTTTGCACAGCGACGTAAGTCGGCTCGTGCAATATTCCATTGTTACTTTAATATTTCTATATATTTTACAAAGCATATTTTATTTTTTCTAATATGGACTTCTTTATCGTAAAATAAATACTAGTCTGAAAGGATGTTGTGTTTTTGACTGGTTGCAGAACACTTTAGGATTTGGGCCACAAAACATAAGCTTGAGAAAAAGTATCCGAAATAAATCGGAAAAAACAATTTAAAAAAAAAACTTTTATGTGGTATCGAAAAATTTATAATGTAACTGTATATGAGGTGCGCCCCATGCTTTTCTTTTTAGTGATGCATAAACAAATTTATTTCTTTTTACTTTTTAGTACGAATAGTTTAAGAAAAGTATGCATTTAAAAAGTTTTTTTTATATTTCTTTTTTCTCTTTCGCTGAGGACTTATTTACTGAGTCTTACTTCTACTAGCCTACTTCAGTGTCAGCGGATGTAAGATCTGCCTCTAGCCGGACTTGAATCCGTATTGTTTTGTGGTGTCCACCTCAAGACACTGAGCTCAATTTGATTTGTCCACAATATAGAACGCTGCTTTAATCGGCTATTTATTCTTTTCTTGTCATCGGGAATTTTTGTCACATTGTCGCTCACCATTTCCTCTAACGAATGTTTTTTTCTGTTCTAAAAAGACTGAAAAACTGCCTTCGGTCATCAATTTCCATTGTTACTCGCCTCGTTGATGATTTGTCTGTGGAGTGGAAAGACGTTAAGAAAAATTATATTGACGATCTTATTAATGATTGCTAAAATGAAGCCAAGATCTTAACCCCTTCATACATTAGAGTTTTTGTCTGCTGTAAATAACACTTAACAATAAGTTAACAATTAAAATATTTATTTTTTATGTCAGATATGAGTATTACTTGTTTTTAGATATCATATTAACATCGAAGATAGGCATTGAATTACGCGTGTCCAGAGTATGAAGTAAAAACTACGCTTAGAAATAAGTGGGATTCACCAAGCGATATATCACATAAGGTCTTTCCTAAATGGACTTACCCCCAAGCAAAAACTTAAGTCACGCCACTGGGTTTAGATCATCTTTTATCAGGAAAGTATATAGTTTGAAATATAACAAATGGGTGTTAGGGTCTTAATTGCTACGGAGAGAACAGCTGTCTTGTTAATCCCATCTTGAGAGCTATCCAAATGAGTTTTTCCATATAATGACGACAAAATTGATATCAATAATATATTTAACTGCCATTTTTTTTACTAAAACGCCCACTTTAAGTTTACTATGGTTAAAAAATGAATGTTAAGTGACTGATAAGTTCAGTGGTAGTGTGTTTTGTGCCTCTTTCGAACGGACAATTTTGATAACTTCGGGGCGAAATTGCTCTCCCGTTTTCCCCCTTGCATAAATTTTAAAAGATACTGAAAATTGTTTCATCTTTGCCCGGAGGAACAGTGAGGACTTACTACCACAACAGTTGGGGAAAACCCGTTCTCTCTCAAAACAAGTAAATAAAACATTTTAATTGCAATTACGAACTTACGTTACACGTCATGAAAACGTTTCCTATGGTCGAGGAGAAATGTAATAAAACTTCCATGAAGAAAACACCATAACTTCCTTTTACGCAGATTAACTAATTATATATGTGTTTATTTATAAACGAAGTTTTCGGATTATTTACATTTCAAATTTCTGATACGAAGAATGAATATTATTACGATAAACTCAGTAATTGCTGTCCAAATAATATTTCAAACTTCCTTGGGTTCCAAACACTCTAACATGTCTCACCAATATACAGTTCAGAATTCTTCCAGCAGAGTGAAAAACAAGATACTTAAATTCTCACAGCATTCTCTCGGTGATAGATTTTCTTATACAAACTAACTTTGTTATGTTACTTCGCTCAATGCCATAGTTACGTCGATTATCTTTCTCTTAGATCTCTGCAAGAACTTCTGGAGGTCTCAGGTAAAAACGAACCTGCATCGAATTTTAATATGACCTACGAAATAAACATAGAATAATCCAGCCACATCGTTCCTTGAATGACGCATCACCATGGGTGGCAGATGTCTTTCGTTATTCAATGTTTAGCTCCAGAGTTCAATTAACTAAGAACAATAGGACCTACCAAATTACGTTAACTTTACTATCCCATAAGCAAAGCAATACTTAAGATAGAATCATCCACATCGTACCTTGAATACGACGCGTCGGCATGGGTGACAGATGGTTCAGATTCTCTCTTAAACCACTATGTTTCTCCTGTCCTATATCTTGGTTCGTTGCAACTTTAACTTCGCTTAAAAAACGAAAACATTAACTTAATGACGGGTCGTTACTTAAAACATTATCTCGCACAGAATACTAACAAATGCCTAAGCATCAACTTAAAATTCTCTCTCTCTTCCTATTCAAAACTGAAGTTACATCTCTATCCTTGGCCTCAAAAACTTAAACTTTGCCAATGATTTTACACGAGATTTTAACGATTTGAAGCTAGTCCAAGAGCTGCTAACTTCCATAAGACTTTAAAAAACTACAACTTCGAGGAATCTCTCTCTCTCTCTCTCTCTTCCCGGAGAACAACAACGACTTCCGTCCAAAGAATGCCAGCCAGCTGCCAAAGACCCTACGTCTTAAATACCTGAGAAGGAAGTCTCCCACAGCGAGACTGCATTGTAATCCAGCGCGCGTAGACTAACATAAACTGCCACTGACCCTGTTCTTTCATCTGAACTGCAACTTTCACCAGATTTTAAGTTAAGCATGCATTATAATTAAACAGCAAGAGAATTTAAAATATATAAAACCCACATTCAATTAACCAACTTTGCCATCAAATTATATAGCTTACTGTCTCATCTAATCAAAGAGCAGTAATTGAATTTATTTATTTAGTATTGCCCTAACAGCGGCAATACAACTGTTATAAAAATATAACAAACAGAACCTCAGAGAGTTAACCCTGCTTTATTTCGAACAGCCAAAGCAACAAATCTGTCGATTACAGGACCTTGGGGGCGGGCACGCTCGCTTTCTGTGGGTGTAATCACGGATTCAAGATCCGCCGAGTTCTATTGAACGAGGGCTCAAAATGGAAAGTTTTTCTTTGGGAAAGCAAAAAAATTTCCCCATCGGAACTACAGATTGAAAATATATGGTAAGGGAAACGCAGATCCCCGCCCCCTATGGAACTGTTAGTTGCAATAAAAAATGGTAAAAGGGATGCAAAAATATTTTCCCTGTGGAAACTGTCAATTGTAAAATGTTGGTAAGGACAACACAGAAAGAACTTCCGTATGAGAATGTGGATTAGAAAAATTATAAAGGCAACGCAATTCTTCCGTATGGAGATTAAAAAAAAAAATGGAAAGGTGAATGCAGAAAATGTCCCCATTGAAAATACAGTTTGCAAAAATATGGTAAGGGATACTCAAAAAAAGTTTTCTCTTTGGAACTGTTCATTACAAAAAAGGGGAGGGGTAAAACGGACGCAGAACAACATCTTCCATATTAGAACAGTGGATTGAACAAGAATTGTAGGAGAACGTTGAACATCTCGTCTCGAAAATATTTTGTGAAGAAAGTTTCTCGTTCGAAAAGAAGTCTATTGTATATTACGAGAGGTCTGTCTTTTCTCGTTTTCCATATAGTGAGGGTGGTTCGCAAATAAAAACTGAAAATGGTGATAAGAAGGTGCCGATTGACACACTAATTCTCTAGATCATTAAAAATTATATAGGATCAGGAGACATGTATTCATTCCATGTAGGAAGCCAATTTCCAAGATGGCGACAAAAAAGACAAAAATACCTGTAACTTTGCTTCTTTTTTACCACATTTCCATACTTCTCTCAGCCCCTATTCAACCGATTTTCACTAAATTTGGAGGTTGAGCTTCTATAAGTATCTAGTTGTGCCTCCAAAATTTGAAACGGATCAGAGAAAAATGCAGATATAATTTTTGACGTAATATCCAAGTTTATATGTGGTGGTAGTGCACCAACGTTTTATATATTTTCAATTTCAATTTGATATTAATCGCGAGTTAGAAGTTTTTGGACTGAATAGAAACATGCGTTCCCCCATACTAAGCGACTTTTTATTTCTCCAGTGACCTCATTTTTGCTTGTTACGTATGCTCCGAAGTATTTAAATTTGTTTACTTTCCCTATGACCTCATCCCTAATTCTTATGTTTTAATTTCCTTCATTCCCTGTGTTTCAGCATGTTATCATGCATTTTGTTTTATCTATGTTTACCTGTAGACCTATCTCATCGCACGCTTCTACTAAGCCATCGGTGTTGCTTTGTAGTGCATCTGTATCGTCCCCTATTAAATCTACATCATTCGCGTATACGAACAGTTGATTCAAACCATTCAGTGATAGTCCCTTTTGGTCACTTTACTTTTTAAAATCGCATATTCTAACGCAAAGTTAAACAGTAGTGGTGACAAGGCATTGCCTTGTTTCAATCCGTTGCGAATACTAATAGCTCTTGAAATTATAACAAAACATTTTTAAACACCCTTTATATTTCTCCCGATCGGTTCGAGTTTCTGAGGAGCAAAACTACGTATCCGTAGAAGGTTACCCACCAAATTTGGTGTATATCGGTTGAATAGGGGCTGAGAGAATTATGGAAATGTGATTTTTAAAAAAGCAAGTTACAGGTATTTTTGTCCTTTTTGTCGTCATCTTGGAAATTGGCGTCCTGCATGGAATGAATACATGTCTCCTGATCCTATATAATTTTTAATGATCTAGAGAATTAGTGTGCCAAGCGGAGAAGTAGAGAAAAACTTCTTATCACCATTTGCAGTTTTTATTTGCGAACCACCCTCACTATATGGAAAATGAGAAAAGACAGATCTCTCGTAATATACAGGGTAAGTCAAAATGATGGACCCGATTTCATAAATTTATTTTGTGAAATATAATGAACATATCTTAATGTGAGCTACG
>JAGDQP010050761.1:0-14165 GCA_022664845.1 Lepisma saccharinum | reverse complement strand
ATCTTCATCACCTGCGGTTCGCTGATGATATAGTCCTGTTTGCTTCAAATGCGGAAGAACTACAAACTAGGATGGAAGAACTGAATAATGAGGGTTCGAAAATAGGCCTTAAAATGAATTTAAGTAAAACAAAGGTCATATACAATCAACATGCTGCAAAAAGGGAAATAAAGATTAGCGGAGAGATAATAGGCATAGTTGATGCGTATGTTTACCTAGGTCAGCTCAAAACATCGAATGTCAAGTTGACTGATGAAATAAATAGAAGATGTAAATGGCGTGGAGTTCGTTTAGAAGACTACACTTTATTTTCAAAAGCAAACTACCAATGTGTCTGAAGCGTAAAGTTTATAATCAATGTGTCTTACCTGTGATGATCTACGGCTACGAAACTTGGACATTGAATGCGCGAACGACTCAAAGATTGAGAGTCACACAAAGAGCAATGGAGAGAAGCATGCTACGAATAACGAGGAGGAACAGGAAGAAAAATGCATGGATTCGTTCAGAAACAAAGGTGGAGGATGTAATCAAGACTTCGAAGATGGGCCAGTCACGTAGCTAGACGAACAGATGGAAGGTGTACGACAAATGTACTACATTGGATTCCTAGAGAAAAGAAGCGACCGAGACGACATCCAAATGTAAGATGGGTAGATGAAATCAAACGTTTTTCAGGAGCTACAACGTGCCTGAAGTTGCCCTCCCCCACTTTTGCGAAATTTAACCGAATTTACCACCTGGTAAGTGCATCGATAGTGCACGTTAGTGCACTAAAAGCTAACATTAGTGGTATCATACTTTGGGAGTTATTAAAGAATTTTGGTGGGGGAGCCAAATTCATATGAAGCCAGCCCCCAACTACTTTCAATTACGCAGATTATCACTAAACTTAGCACATCGTTAGTGCACTAAACATACTAAGCACTAACGTTAGTGCTGGTATAGTTGAAGACCAATTTGAGATTTTTGTTGGGGGGCTGACTTCAGAAATTTCAAATTCGATACTAATTGGTGTACAAATATGGGGCAAGCGGCAATCGTTAGTGCACTAAGACGCACTAAGCACTAAGCACTAACGTTAGCGTTAACGTACTATGAACGTCTCGGTCTCCGTTCGTAAGATAATGTATTTTATTTAAAGAGAAATACCTCGCTAATTATATGGGAGCGTAATATCTATAGACTTAAGTTTGGTTATTTGGGGACTCAATGAAGTCTACTGAGCGTAACTCAGGTAAAAGGTGAGCGTGTGGAATACGAGAGGCACGTTCAACGATAATAAGCTAAAATAATAATTTCTAACATGATAATTTAGGTTCTAGCGTTAGGAATGAATAAGGGTACGAGAATTTACATTTCCCTTAAAAAGGCGCAGATTCTCAACACGGAGACTAATAACAAGAGTTTACGGCACACACTGCAGAAGTGAATTCAATTAATAAAATATATTCTAAATTAATTAACAGAGCACACGCATCGTTCAGGCAATGATACTATTTAAGCACTATTATTCAAAATCCATGAAACATACCTCAGAAACGAAGTTGGAAGTTGTGTTCTCCTAAAGACATCTCAAAGCTGTATGGAAAAGGAGTGTCCCTTCTGAGAGTAAGTAACTGCTTCTTTTGGAAGAAAATATAACGATGTAGGACTTCCTTCTATAGACTTCTTTACTGGAGTCGTGATGGCTTCCGAGAGAGCAAAAGAGATCTATTGGCTCTTCGGGGACCTTTTTATACGATTTGTAAGATGATGAAATGATTGAGGTTACGGTAGTTCATTGCTCTTGTGTTTGCTTATTGGTGTTTGCACGTGATAATCCGATGATTTCCTGAAGGTGCCAAAGATGGCCGCCAAAGGAAAGTAGAACGATGCATCTACGTCATAATATACGTGAGTGTGTGTGTTTTTCCATATACTCAATGCTAAAAGAGATCGCGTTGAAAATCTCTGCCCGCCATCTTTATTATTTCTTAGAATTTACAACAAAATTAAATATATTTTAAAAATGAGAGTTAATTAGATAAAATTGAATGCAACAATGAATAAAATAAAAATTAATGCAAAATTAACAATAAATGAAAATGAGAGTCTATCACAGTACCTAAGAATTTATGCAGGATTTTTGTTGGGGGATAAGTTCAGAAATATCAATTTCATAGTAATAGACGTACAAACATGGGACAAGCGGCAATCGTTATTGCATCGTTAGTACACTAAAACGCACTAAGTACTAATGTTAGTTCTAACATATGAAGAAGTAACAATAAGCTTTTCTTTCATGTTATCAGAAAAGAAATATTGATCTTTTATTAGGCATTGGTATGCAAATTTGTAAAAAAAAAGAGAGAAGGAGAGAGAAAGAAATATATAATCATGGGTAATTACTTAAAAGCATCAAAATCTGAATCACAAAATTGTATGTTGGGAGAAATCAGAGGATAAACGGAACGTTTTGTATTACAGAAAGGGCATTGCAATTGTATTAACCATGTTGTTAGGATACTTATTTAAAAAATAATATTGGGAATTGCTCCACCATAATCAGTTCGTGGTCCTTTTATGTTTTCATATCTGACTAACCGAACCTAGGCCTACCGTAGCAAGTTCAATTAAGGTAAAAGAGAAAACATATGAAACTACATGGAAAAGTTAAGAGTAAAAAGGTAGAAAAGTTACTAAAATGGAGCATTACCTAAATATCATAACCTGGCATTGTACTAACAGGGCTTTGTTTCCCCGCCATTAATGACGGTACCAGGATAGAAAGTCCGGGAGACTACACTATTACATATGAAAAAGTCGGGGCGTTGACTTAAGTTTATTACATATGTTTGAAATTGCTAAAACTAGGGGAGGACTTTCAGTTTGTGTACTGTAAAACCAAAGTTAGGGAATGTAAATAATTTTGAAGGGTTTCTATTGACTTTTAACAACGAAGATATTAAAATTGGAAGTGCTAGACGATGTGGAGGGGTTACACCACCCTTTGGGGAGTCTGACAGAATCCTTGGAAAGGGCTGATTTACATCCAAGCTTGCGTTCCTTGCTTTGTGTGCGATTTGGGTGGGTAGCCAATTGAGGCACGTGTTTTATTACGAAGTACGCGCAATAAAACGAGTGTTTCAATTGGCTGCTCACCCAAATCGCACGCAAAGCAAGCAACTCAAGCTTGGGAGATTTTCAGTATACGCTGTTGGAGAACAGACGAATCTGTTATACGCTGTTGGTAAGTGAAACTGAAGCAATTTCCAAACGAGTCCGTGATGCCAAACTTTATCGAAAGCTTTTTCTAAGTCGAAGAGTACAATGCATGATGGTTTGCAGGTGTTAAAGTGGTTAGTGATGTGAGTGGAGAGGCGAAAGAGTTGGTCTGGATACTGTAGCCGGGTCGGAAGTCTGCTTGGTGGATGGGTATAAGGTTTCGCTCTTGAAGGTGAATATGTAATCGCTTAACTAGGATACGTTCTAGGATTTTACTTAGGGTGGGTGTTAGCTGAATGGGTCGATAGGAACTTACTGAGGACGGGATTTGTCAGGTTTCAGAACATGAGCGTTTTAGATGTTTTCCAGTGTGATGGTATGTAGCCTGTACGTAAGATGAAGTTGAAAATTGCAGCTTGTAGTTGTATTAATCGATAAGATCCTTCTTTTAGATGTCGGTACGTGATTCCGTCTTGTTCTGGTGCACTATTTTTCTTCCTGGCGGTGGTGGTAACTATTTCGTCGATGGTAACTGGGGCGGTAAGAGGTTTTTCTTGGTTGATCTGATGTTCAGAGTTTGGTTGCAAGTCTGGTGATGTGATGTTTAGTCTACTCACTGGATGAGTTCTTGCGATGGAAGTATCCTGTGGTGTGAAGATTTCTTGCAGGTAAGCAGCAAAGGCATTGGCTTTCTCTTTATCGCTATGAAGAGGCTGTTCATCTTGAAGTAGTGGATATGTTGTCGATGTCCTTTTTCCAGTAAGTTGGTTCAAACATTTCCAGAACTTTTACGGGTGCTCTGTATCTCTCAGCTGGTTGCACGTTTTCACCCACTGCCTGAGTTTCTATGCAGTTATGTAATTGTGCACATATCTTTGTAATTGTCGGTGGAGTTGAAGTGCTGCTGGGTTTCTAGTTCGAAGATAGTCACGGAAAGCCTGTCTGGAACCTTTAACCTGCGTCAGGTAATGTGGTGGTAATTTCGGCTGGTATGGTGTGAGCGTCGTTGTTGGTATATACTTTTTTGCTGCAGTCTGGATACTATCAATGATGGTGTTCAAAGTCTGGTAGAGTTCTTCTTCGTTCGTGGGGTCCTCTGTGTTTTGAAGTCTATCGTTGATATAGTTCCTGTACTGATTCCAATCTGCGAGGTCAAATCTGGTGACGGTTCTCAGGGGAGGTTTGTCAGGTTTCTGGGTAGGTTTGCGGTGTAAGGTGATTTTGATAGGGACGTGGTCGCTGCCTACAGTATCCAGGACTTCAAGGTGTGAGCGACAGATAAGGTGGGGGGATAGGATAACTACATCAGGAGTGGTTTGGGATATTGGCCGCGTGTGCTTGGGTAATGGTTGGAGCAGTCCGTTGGTATTAATGGTTATATAGTTTTCGAATTGTATTTTCTGACGCTCTGGTCGACTGTGAATATTAATATCAGCCATAATCATGTAGGTGATAAAGTCATTCGAGATGTATTGAAAGAATGGTAACGGTATTGGATGGCCTGGGCTAATGTGATGTAATATAATATATGGTCTGGGCTAAAGTAATATATGGTGACTAATGTTACGTAGAGGTTGTTGAAATAGAGGGTGGAGATAATATACTCTGGTAGTTGAAGAAGTGGGATATTATGAAGACGATATGGTATAGATGGCTTGAAACCAAATGCTACTCCGCCATTTGCTCGTACTGCTTGTATAGTGCTTGTACTGCTTGATGCAGGAATTTGAAACCGGATAATTTGCAAGAAGACTTGGATTGAAGGTGAGTTTCATTTAGTAGAAATGCATGTGCCTTTTCTTCTAACAGTAATGCTTTGAATAGTGGTTTATGTTCGGTTAGTGAAGTGATGTTCAGAAATATTATGACTATATCCATATTTATGAGGGCTGTGTGGTTTGCTGTGACTAATCGTTATTTTCAGGTGGTCCGGTGACAAAGTGTACGTAGGGGCCGGAGTACGTAGCGTGATAATTTACTTGAAATATTTGTTTTGCAGAAGTTTGGATTTGCTGAAGAATGTGAGATCGATGTGCAGGTTGGATATTTTGAAGGGTTAGGGTGAAGAAAGATAGTAATTGCTCAACGGTGGTCGGTTTTGTGAGGTTAGGATGCTTGTCTTGAGTAATGGCTGGCTCATTTTGTTGATCATGGACACGGAGTGGAACAACAAGGTCGGGTTTTGTAGGTTCTGGTTGTGGTCTGGCTTTGCACATATAACTATAGGTTGGATGAGTTTGGTGACAAGTGGAGCATTTAGAAGGTAATTGCATGTTGTTACATTGTCGGGTTGGATGAGGTCCAGAACAGTAGCCGCATTTCGGTTGATTTGTGCAGTGAGTGGTAGAGTGTGAGTTATAGGTCTGACATTTTTCACATCTAATCGGAATCGGAGGTTGAGTGCGGGAAAGTTCAACGCGATGTCGTCTTCTCTCTATATAAGCGCCCAGTGAGAGAAGATCATTTACTGTTTCATGAGAGAATGTCAGAACACGAATAAGATATGTAGGGCCAGCTTGACATTTGATTCTCAATACCTTTGTGAAATCGTATTCTTTCTGTTTGAGTTCCTCGGCTATTTCGTCATGCGTCCATGTTGGATCAACTCCACAGATTACTATAGAGAGAAGTGGTGGTTTGAGAGGTGGAGGAGGCTGTTTGATGCGCTGATTGGTTAAACTAGTCATGGTTGCAGTTTTCCCAAATATTTCATAATTGTGTTTGTTCTTGATTGTTGTGGTGAGGTTTGGGTCTGGAGACTTTATGATGACACCATTGCGGGTAGGAATAATTTGCTCGATGGTTTGCCTAGGTACTTACTTTAGAGAACTGTTGTAGAAGCTGTTTAGGGTTCTGAAATTTGAGATCAAAGTTGCTTAGCAGAAATGAGTAAAGTGAAAGAAACTATTCTGTAGTTTTATCTTCAACGTGCATCACGTCACAAGTAACGCTATCACTGTCCTGGTCATGTACAAGTTGCTTTTTGTTAGGTGCTGATGTAAATACCTTGCTGTCCGTTGTGCGTACTGGTATTCTTGAACGAGTGCGAGGATCAGTTGTTATGGCCTTTGTAGTACGTCGCGATCTATGGATAGTACGGAAGTCGCTTGGTGATGGAGTTCTAACCTGTGACGGGAGTCCTTTGTGAAAGCCGTCTGCCATATTTCTTGTCTGTCATGGGGCCGAAGCCCGTGAAATGATGAAGGAAGGGATTAGAATCAAAATGGTTGATGAGATAATCAGTCTACGTGTAATGACTGCTCCTCAAACAAGAGTTTCACTGTGAACTGTCTTAATGTGATGATGTGACAAAAGGTGATCAGCCTTTGTGCAATGGCTGCTCCTCAAACTAACTTTCACCCTCCAATACTGAAAAGTGCTGTCGATCCTATTGAGATCGTATGCGTGCTGGTCTCTAAAATGCGTGGGCAACACAACGTCCTCGAAAGCACGTTAACGAATCCCAGGTAGGCTAGGTTAAGTTATGCGTTATATACGTTAACAAGCTGCGAACTAATGTTATAATACATGCACCAAAATGTCATTTTTTTTTACAAGAATTATAGATCCGTTCGATAAACTACACTTACTTTCAGGAAAAAGTTTTTCAGCTACAGGCTTAATTGAATTGAACCTATCCTTCTTCTTGCCATCTAGTGAGCAGACTACAATAATGTTATTACGACAGCACGTCAATACTGCATTTTTTAAAAAAATTGTAAAATAATTATCATAAATGGTCTGATCGTAAACGTAATGTTTTTTAAATTACTTGTAACACTTTCTTGTCTATTGTTAAAGCAACACTCATGGCTAAAATGCAATATATTTCGATAAATATAGAAATAAAATCACAATGTGTAGATACATACATCACCCACGGGATCCAAATTTTCCTTTTACAGTACAACTGTGAATGGGCATTTCAATATCTAGCTCAGATTGGTTAAAATAATCCTACCAGGTGTGTAAATATGAAACCGGAATTTGTGCATAGACGACGTTAGCTGTCACTGTGGTTACCGTAGTAGGTAATTCGTAAGATACTTACCCTGTGTAGGGTTGCCAGCTGTTTTTACTAAAATAGTGCAAATTTAGTGTAAATTTATTAAAGTTTCCGTCTAAATACACATTCTGTAACAATTCGCAAGAGCTTGCAACACTGATAATCCAATAAAAGTCTCAGATAAATGACAGAAATTACTTTTTAATGATTTGTTACTATAATTTCTTTTATTTTTAATATAATAATAATTATTATTGACAAGTATTGTCTTATCATTTCCCCACATACAGATGCTATTGCATTATACGACTTCCCAATAATTAGTGAATGAAGCCATTATTCCGCTTAGATTATGGAGACTTCTTCCAATTCTCAATGAATTACACAGTTTCTTATTCGAAATATGTAAAAATCATTGAATTTCCAATACATTATACCGAAAACAACGTACATACCAATATCCAGAATCGGAGCACGGATTCTTTCCATTTCTCCATGAGGCGTGCAACAGAAACACTCATATAGGCAGATCGGTACGGCATCTCTCAGAGGAAAAAAAAAGTTAAAAAAAAGCTCTCTTTCTCTACCCCTCTGCATTACTTGCCCCGCACCTCCCCTTATCTACAGTAGAGTCGTACGGACTTTATACATAACACTAGCTATATGGAAGATGCCTTCCCCTTCAGAAATGGCGAAATCACACGACATTGGTCACGTGCCTCTATAGTATGGGAAAATCATACCCTCTGTTTTGATTGAAATGACGCTTAGCACGAAGATTTTTCGTGTCCACTCAGGGAGATCCCTCCTCCCACTGTCCAATTGCTTTTGCAGCCAGAAGTTTAATTAATCAATGCTTAATAGACACGCAAACACATACAGACGTAATTATCGCATCATTCCGCATTTTGGACCAGAATGAGAAAAGAGATATATTTATATACAGATATACATGAAGTTGCGTATATGAGTCAATTAACGTTATTGTCTGTGGATGTTTATAGCTATATTCAAAGTTTAAAGTAAATATTCACAAGAAACCGTATTTCTAATACATTTCTGGTTTAAAACACAGAATAGCAACAATATTCAAAGTTTTAAAGTAAATATTCACAAGAAACCGTATTTCTAATACATTTTTACAAATAATATTAAGTTGATGTATTTTTCTATAATATTTCTGGTTGAAATAGCAATGATTGTAGAGCATAAGTGTCCGATTTCGGCTTCAGATGCCAATTACAGCATATAAGCAGCGTATAGACGGTACGTTGCTGGAACGGTTATGGTTCATAACTCAATCAGAGCCTTTTTTCCTAATGCTTAGAGAAACAAGATGTATATTATGATTTAAAGATGCGTAGCCGCTGGATCAGAGATTTAGGTTTAAGCCTGGACATCTTTAACTATAGAAAGGAAGCCTAGCTGCCATGACATTAGACCGACTCGAGATTTGAAGCTAGTTACTCCTACTTAGAGAGAAGAGGACTGGTCGATATGGCATTAGAACGTCTCAGGATTCAAACCTGGACATCTTTAAGTAGAGAAGGAAGGCCTGCTCGGCACGGCATCGAGACTCAAACCTGGCTACTCCTGCTCACGCCTAGTCGGTACAATATCGGATGGTCAGTACAATATAACTCTATCTTTACTTAATAGGAAAAAAGCAGTGTAGTTGGGATTCGAACCTAGCTACTTCTACTTTAAGGAAAAGACGCCCAAACAGTAGAGCATTGGATTCCTTGGTAAATCTGGTCAAGCATGGGACTTGCCTAAGCAACGAGGAGTCGCTAGTAGGTCGAATTCAAATCTTAACCAAGGCATTCTCTCTCACCTGGCAGTTGGTAAAGGCGGACGAGCTCGGGACTTTAGAGAGCTTCAGGGAATAACTAGCCAATAGGGAAAAGAGGAGATACTACGTCGTCCCGATTAGAACATTGTATATATGTAGTTATCACATACGAGAATTCCTGGTATTCTTACGTCTTCTAGTTTATACTGTACTTAATAGGGAAAAGCATAGGATTCACAGGTCGACCAGAGAAAAGAAGGATAAATTAAGATTTTTCTCTTTCCAGACAAATAGTTATGTGTGCTCGTGCGTGTAATAAACGTAAATATGAGTGTTTTGTTCCAAACGGCCATCATACCTAACTTTGGAGAGCGTATTCGGGAGATCATTGGTTCGGTACCAGCGGCTGACTGTCAAGACTTAGGTTTTCCCAGTGTTTTCCTCAGCCACACCAGGCATATACCGGGTTGGTACCTTCAATTTATGACATGGCCGACACCCTACCGCGTTTCCCCGGAGTGATCCATAAGTGCCTAAAAGCTATAAATAAGATGCAAACTCAACAAGTCTGTTGCTCTATTAATCGGCATATTGTTTCTTAATGCCGTGTGGATGGATCGACATGGTCACATTTCAAATCTTGTCCAAGAGCTTGCTCCTAGTATCCGACATTCACAGCGACTGCGTATCACTTTACATTTTCGCTTTCTGTGTGCGTGGTCAACTGTTCAAATCCCGCTGGCGTCCATTGAACGGAACCTACTTTACCAAAGGACCTGTCCTTAGAAGTTCATCAGTACATTTACATTTAGGATTAGTTACGGCTCTTAACGAAAAAAGCTTCTTAAAGCAAATGACTTCACATTTCAAGGGGACTTGGAAACTTTTCTCGTAGTATCCGACATTCACAACGAGTGCGTACCACATAGAGATAACTTTAAGGAATGAATTAAGCATCCACTTTTCAGGGTGCCCAGGGGACTTTTTTCTCAACCACTCTTGTAGAAAATAGAGATGATTTCTTAACGAAAATCTTCTTCATTGGTCCAGTCTGAAATGAAAGATGGCGATACTGGAGCCACTTCTTTTTTATCAGAATCGAACCAAGCCGTCCGAGGCGACAACGCTACCGGTCAACCTAAGCTTTCTTATTGATGGAAATGATGGGTAACACGAATGGAAAAGGAAGAGAGAGAGAGAGAGAGACAAAATCATGAGTCTGTATCAGAAAGAAATTCGGGCGATGCAACAGAGAAAAGGAGAGTAGATTTTTCGTGTCCATTTGGTCTGTTGTGAGGGCGCCAGAGAAAACGCGAGCAATTATCCACTTGTAGTTGAAATGGCCATAGAGCATGTAATTAGACACTCTTTACGGCTGGTCCTTTGGTTTAGTAAGTCGTTGATAATACAAACTAATTGCTTCCCATACAACACCATTTATAGTTGAAATGTCCACAGACCACGCAATTAGGACCTCCAAACACAAACATTGCACCCTTCACGCCACATCATAGAGAGTAGAGAGTCATAATATTTATCTCATCACATAAGAGTTATTTGTACCAAAGCTGACAACTGTATTGGCCGCAACTTTATATCTCAAGAAGTAGTTATTAGTTATATTGTTTTGATTCTTCTTACATTAATAGGCATTGGATTTGTTGTGTAGGACCCCTTATTACTTGAATGAAGTACTTTATGATGGGACAGTTTTCTTATAGAATACAACTTTAGCGGTCCCAGCAGACTCATGGATGCTTTTGACTAGAAGGCAATACCCGACCATGAACTCAAACAATTACTAGAATGGTCAGGAAAAGGTTGTCTGACCAAAGATTTTTATAGTAAGGAGTCGATATAGTTTTTATTGACGCCCAGTTAATTGAACTCATAGGAATGGTAGGCAGGAATAACTACTTACACAGCATCAAGTCTTCATCACACACACACACAAGCACACGGAATGAATCACCATCCACATGAGTAGTATATGAAATCTGATTAGAAGATCTCCCATAATGCTTTGCGCGTCGTTTTCAACAATAATGCTCAAATATTGATTAGGGAACAACTACACATGCGCGAGAGAGATGGATGGACTTTTCGTCCTTTGCTCGGGTGTTGAGCGTAGAGAAACAGTAAGCACGCATGCGGGGAGAGAGGATTTTTATCGTTTGTTTAGGACTTGAGCGTAGAGAAAGATTGTCGAGGCTCCCAGAATCTTTCTGCACTGAAATGATGACTCAGCAGCAAGATAGGAAGAGAGGGTGGGAAACGGTATTATTTTTTACTTTTACAGAATTTTCACTCAACGAGAAGATCATATGACATAAACAATCACTCAACAGCCTTCAGCTCTTGACTCAGAGATGTGATTTCTCTAATCTGATTGCTTAATGGAGTAAATAAAAGGCGTAACAAGTATGAATTTTTTACTTAGTTGATACAAAACAGTCATGGATAGCTGTAGCTGTACAGAGTTAGAGTGTATTGTAAGAAGTATTGAAGAATGGACCCCGTCGTTTTATCTTGTCTGTAATTCTTGCTTTGAAGGTGAAATGACGGACATTCACGACCGCTTTACTCCTGCATCAGTACAGCAAGATGTTTGGGAAATTTTATCCTACGAGCATATATGTAATTAAATCTATGAGATATTTATTGTAGGTCATACAGACTGCGTGAAAACATTGCGTAATTTTTAAGAAGGTACAAACAAATTCTACGAATTCTGTACGCCTTATGTATATGAGCAATGGAAAGATAGCACTCCCTGATCTAGGATACAAACTTGAAAGGAGTCTAGTTACACTACAATTTAGGAAAGCACTTACGAATAGCTTGCTCGCATTCACAAACTAGTTGGAATTCGTTCCTATTTAAAATGAAAAGACATATTTCATCGATGGCCTTCGATTGCAGGTTCAAGCCTGGATTAAGGTGGGTGACTACCAGAGGAAATCAAACTTCTTCGATCCGTCGTCATTTAGGATACAGGAATGAACAAAATAGCTTTAAGCAATATAAATCAAATGCAGCTTTTCTTAAGATAATAAAATAACACGAACGACCAAATGAATTATATTTCCTACAGACAAACATTTTGCTTCTCACACACCGAAAAATGTGAGATCAAATTGAATTTAATTCCATGTTTTAGTAGAAGGAGAAACTACTTATTATTTTTTGTTGTGTTAGTTTTAAACTTTTGTGCAACTTAACATTTTGTATTGACAAACCAGTCAACAGTTTTTGTTTTTATATTATCATAAGTAGGGCCCGGAAGTTGAGGAAAAATCCTTTTCTTTATGAGTGTCCAAAGACGAGGCTTAATATATGTTCATTTTGGGTCATTGTAGACCAGAAAATGATGGTTTTTATTTGTCCTTTTTTGCCTTTTCCGCGTTTTTTTGCTTATTGGTCTTTTTTTAAGCTTTTTATGGGTCTTAACGGATTTTTTTGCACTTTATCTTTCGACTACATATTTACTAGCCATTCCTAACTCGAATCACGACATCAGTCCGTGCGGTTGCCTGGGACGCCGCCGTTAAGGTGGAAGTAACCTAAAAAATTTAGAAAATGTTTTGTAATTTTTCTGTACAGTTGCATCATCTTCTTTTTCCACCACTTAGAAAAGGAAAGTTCGTAGCACTAGGGTGCGTGTTGTATCTTTAGCGCTAGATGGCAGGAACTTCGCTCAGACCATAACGGCTGCTTGAGACTATATTGCAACTTAGAATCGCATTAGTACCCACCCCTCCCTCTTTTTGAAAAATTGGTTTTAAATTATTAAAATCATTGTAATAAAATGTAAACTTTAGGCTAGAACTAGAAAAGGGGCAAAAAGTCTCTTTGCCCGGGTGAAAATTTTGCCTTGGGCGGTTGGGTCGCTCCTGGAAAAGGCCCAGTTAAATGATTATTTTAATACGTCATGCTAGTCAAGGCTGCCGAAATCACATCCAGTGGGAAAGTCATTTTGTTCTTAACTTGCAATTTAGAACATAAAATATTTTAATCTTTTTTTTATTACGTGCGAACTGATACGTGGGTCAATTATAATTTCAGGGTGTTACGGGGCAATGTGGTGTCCTGGGCTCCTCCAAAAGTGTCCTGGCCTCCGGGTGTTCTACAAAAGTGTTCAAAATGTAGTACTTAACTTGGACAACAGAAATAATGTAAAGAAAAATGAAAATGAAAAGACAAAGCAAAGAATTTAATTGATATAGTTTTTTTAACTGTATATTGTATACCACCAGAAGTTTGTATTTCTTAAGCAATATATTCATTAAATATGTAATTCTAATTAAATTAGATCTTATTTTTATGTCCTTTTTCCCGTTTTTTAGGTCCTTTTTTTAGATATTTTTAGGTCTTCTTATAGGTCTTTTTTAGGCAATTTTTAGGTCTTCAACTTCCGAGCCCTACTCATAAGAGAGAAAGACACAGCATTAAGGAGTACGCCTATTCTTTTCAGAGAAGTTCCATTTACTTAGGTTCGCTTATATCTCATTTACTGTATACCATTCTTATATAGTTTTCATATTTTCTTGTTGGTGTTGTTGAGACAAAACAAAGCAACTAATTTCACAAGTGCTGCTGCCGTAAAGAGAAGCATTTTTAAAAAAAATATTTTGAAATACGTTGCCGAACAAATCAGTATCAAGAAATTGATTTTCTACCATAGCTTTATAAGTTCAATCACATCTCTGATCACACGAAATTCATGGATTACATGTACAACACGAGACAGACGAATTCCTTTCCTGAAATATTTGCTCCCGATTCGACCCTCCAGGAACCTTTAAGGCAATCTACTCTTACTTGAAATACACAAATGATTATAAACTAGTCGAAAGGGTGATAGCGGACCCTCCAGGAACCTTTAAGTCAGTATACTCTTACTTGAAATGCACAACAAATGTTTATAAACTGGTCGAAAGGGCGGTCTTTACCATAGAGAGAGGCATTTATTTGTCTTGTATTAGCTGAATGTTTTCCCAGTCAGCATATTCTGAGATGAGAAGTACATGATTTTCAGAGAATGACTACAAGAAATTCGTATACATGATCTCTAATAATTATAAAGGGGTCCTGGGTTCAATTCCCCGATGGCACCAACCTTAAACTGCAAGTCAACATGTAATACATATTCGTTTCAAC
>JAGDQP010050760.1:0-14165 GCA_022664845.1 Lepisma saccharinum | reverse complement strand
CCAAAAGAGGACAACACAGACAAATAGGGTTGCCAGGAGCCTAGAGTACCAATGCAACGCATCTAAGCTAACCTCTAGCTCCAAACATTTTCTACACCCCAGACGAGCGGCGCAGAAATGCCTTCCAGATTTAAGAATATCTGGGAAAGAGGATTCCAGATCCTTGTGATTGCTGTAAAAAATTAATTTAGATCGAGGGAGGAAATACCGGTAAGGCGATACCTCCTATCTTTTAATTAGATCGTCAGTTCATACTCCGAAGTACCAGCTGGTTCAGATTAGCGACAGATTAAGAAAGGAAAACGCAAATCTTTACTTGGGAAATAATCTCAAACGATGATACGTATAACGACTCATATGTGACTCATACTGTGTCTTTACCCACTTCGAAGTCTACAGGGTGGCAAAAGACCATGCCTTACCTTTACCTTAGTAGGGCCCACACGTGTAGTCTGGAATCGCAATTCCTGAAATAAAGACGAACGAACACAAACGAATGACGGTCGCAACTCAATCCAAACGTAGTGTCATAACGCACAAATGCAAATAATATTTATTTACACAAATCACATGCTGGAGTCACTTCATATGTCAACGCAGAAATAACCAGAAATTCAATATATAGTTCCTTTCCCAAGTTATCACTTCTCAGCTGGCGAAAGAATCCTACCACTGGCCTACGGATTTATGAACCTATCTAATCTAATTAAAATCACATCACTCAAAACGATAGGTTTACCGCAACACAGAAATAATATAGTATCAATTGCTGTCAACTTCACGTAACGATTAGTAGTTAAATTCCAATGAATATCAAGTCAAACATTAAATAACTCACTGCACATTACAAATATTACTAAACACCGTATGAGGATTATCAACTAATGCCTTAAATCGCACCTGGTTAACTGAGAGGTTTCTATACTACGTTCACTGAACATAAACACAAGATTGTTCGAAGAAATATAAAAATTTTAGAATTTCAATTTATTACTCTGAATTTACATATTGCACGCTTTCGGATATGATAATATCATAAGAATCTCAACAGAATTACTGTTGAGTTGAAAGAACAAACAAATTTGATTCGTCTATCTGGTGTACATTGAATTAATTAAGCAGAAATCAAAGTTGCGTAGTCACATATAAATGTCCATAATTTCTATAATAATTAATAAATTTTGTTGATATTTTCACAAATTATTCTCAAGACATTGTTATTTAATTTAGAAAAGTTTTATCACAGCATTACTTACACGAAAGAAGTTCTAGTCCAAAATAAATCGTATAGAATCACTTTAACGCTATTAATTGAATGACGTCATTACAGATGATTACCACATTATACAAAAGACGTTCTGAATAAATCTTGTAAATGCAAAATAATATTATAAAACATGACCTTCTTATCGGAGAATAGTGGCTGGAGTTGAAACCAAGATTACCGAACCATGTCGAATAATATAAAATTTGCTATTAACTTCAAAACGGTACGCAAAAATAGTCGAACAGACTTGTTGCTAATTTGATCAAGTAATGAAAATATGCGGTAGCTGTCAAACATTGCTAACCGGGAATTTCGTATGGATTTGGAAACTGGAGACGAGAAATAAGCATATGACTATTGAAATCCAACGAACCGATACTTATAATGTAAGAATTCGGTTAATAGCGGCCCCATACTGAAATTTAGAACATACTGTACATTTTAATAAATAATCTCAAAACAAAATATTAATTTATTATGTCGAAACAACGATGCTGAAAAATCTCAGTAGCACTTTTATCGGTTACAGTTCTTATTGATACGATTTAATATATCTTTCCCGGAACGGACGAAATCAATCGAAATCGAAAATTACACTAAATTTGGTGTTTATAATTACCAATCGTAGACAAAGCTTAGGAAGTACAGATGACGGAAAGCCCATGCGTCCATTCGTCTCGTCATTAAAATTGGAACTAACCTAACATGGCGTGGGAGAGCAGTTCTCCCAGCAAACGGAGAAGAAGGCTGATTCACACCAATCAGCAAAAAACAAGTCACGAAGCATTGACTAGGGTCCAATCAAAAACAAGCGTTAGCTCCAAGTCATTGCTGCGTGACTAACGAAAACCTGGATGGATAACGATTAAAAGTCCAAAGCAGAAATCAAAACGAAACACGCTCAAAGAGTCTAAAACCAACCAAAGAGAATGAGCTAAGGAGAACACACAGAAAGGAAACAAAACGGAGACTAAGAAAATAAAAGGGGAGAAAATAAATGTAAAAATGGAACTGTTACATTCTATTACAGGGGCTCGGATAAAGAAAGCTGGAACGTAACTAAAATAATGCCCGGACATTATTATCACGTTGACGATATTCTATCTCAAATTAACTATATAAGCAATAAATTGAATTTACAATTAAAAGTTAAAGCTTCGGTAAAACGCATTGAAATTAATAGAGTAAGAAAAAAATGACAAGAGTGTAAAAGAAGTACGCCTACCACCCGAATTAGCCAAAATACTAGGTTTTGATCATATACAGCAAGATAATAATGCACTTGTCCATCATGCACGTTATCCACCGAAAGCCGTACCCGTACAAATGTATATTTATAGTGATATTGTAGAAACTCAACTCGTAGATGATACTGTTGCTCCACTACTGCGTATTATAAATACGAATATTAAAGAATATGGTGCTAGTAATGTGCATATTTTTGAAAATCCTCATTATGTCCCCGTACAACGTAAACAGTTTGATCAAATTATTATTGATTTAAGAGATAGCACGGGAAATCCACTTCCTTTCCAATATGGTAGTGTATATGTAAAACTAATTTTCGTAAAACGGTATTATAGAAATAATCTAATGTGGGTATTAATAGCAGTAGAAATGCAGTGTGAGTGTACGAAATCAGAATTAGATCTATTTTCGGGTCTGCCCGATCAAATTAGTATTAGTGGTAATAAAACAGTACCTTATAAACCGGTAACTGATATCTGATAATGCCCCCATAGAGTTTGTAGTCCCCGGCCACGGTGATGATTGTATTGATTTACCACATACAATGCTACATATTAGAGGTAAAATTACTAAACCTGTTGGTTCTGATTTAACGTTTGCCGATAAGAAAATTGGGCCTGTAAGTGATTTTCTTAGTGCAATGTTCAGCGAAGTACAAATATATCTGAATAATCAACTAATTTCGTATTCCTCGCATACATATCCATTTCGATCGTATATTGAAAAACTACTGAATTATAATGCCAATTCAAAAACAAGTCATCTTCAGACGGCAATGTGATTTAAAGATACTGCCGGTCATATGGACAGTGTGGCCGATAATAATAATCAGGGTTTTAAATAACGCTCACTTCTCACAGCGTTAAGTCAGCCCTTTGAATTACTGGGCTATATTCATGGTGATATTTTCAATCAGGAGAAATTTCTGTTGAGTGGTGTACAGTTGCGTATTAAGCTGATTCCAGCCAAACTCTTATTTTGTCTAATTGGTGAGATTGGAGCTGAGGGAAAAGTTAGAATTACATATGCAACACTCTTTGTGAAAAAGGTTGATGTGTCGCCCACGGTGAAAATAGCACAAAATAAAGTATTACAAAATCCTAAATTTAGAGTAAAATACCCGATAACAAAGGTGCAGTTGAAGACAGAAATTTTACCGCAGGGCATTATGGACACCACTCTTGGAGATTTGTTTTCCGGCATAGTACCTAAACGTATTATTGGGTTTGTTGGGAATACAGCTTTCAACGGTACTTATCAGACAAATCCTTTTAATTTTAAGCATTTCAGTATGTCATTCTTTACATTATATGTTGACGGAACTCCTGTTCCATCTAAACCACTACAGCCAGATTTTGATAATAAGCTATATATACAAGCATATTCTACGATATTTACAGGTGCTGGTATTTATTATCCTAGTCAAGGTAATGATATTTCACTTGCCGAATATCCTAATGGTTATACTCTACTGGTATTTGATTTAACTCCCGATTCTAGTTCTAGTGCTGCATTTCATACTAGTCCCCAGCGACAGGGAAGTATACGTTTAGAAGTTCATTTTAAGCAAGAACTGCCATTACCTGTAATAGCTGTTATTTACGGCGAATTCTCCTCTCAACTATAAATTGATTTCCAGAGAAAAATATATATTAATTAAAAGAAAATGTTAAATACCCTTGAACTTTATGAGGCATTACAACAGAATTTGCCTAAAAATTATTTTATAGGTGTATATGTTGCAGATCAACTACCTCCGTTTATTCATACATTTCCTGCACCTATTATTATAAATACAGATCCTAGTAATAAGCCCGGTGAACATTGGGTTGCTGTTTATATATCTCATATGCGTGTGGGTGAGTATTTTGATAGCTATGGCCTACCGCCATATATACAATATCATATAAGGTTTTTAAAACGAAAGTGTTTATATTATACGTGGAATAATAGACATATTCAAGGTGATTTATCTCAATTTTGTGGACATTACTTTTTTATCCATTAAGCATGTCGTGCATCTGCCTATTCACTACAGGACTTCTAAAATAAATTCTCAATAGCCAACACTAATGTTAGCGATATTATGCTTTATTCGTTTATGAGAATGGTCCCTGGCGTGAGACTAAGTTCTTCGTAAACCTTATGTGTGTGTGATGGTCCCTGGCGTGAGATTAAGTTCTCCACAAACCATGTGTGTGTGTGATGGTCGCTGGAGGGAGATTAAGTTCTCCATAAACCATGTGTGTGGGCGTGTTGGCCAAGAGATGAATAGCCAGATGGGTTTAGTTAGCAATATACAAAAAACAATGGTATGGCTTTATGGCGTAAACACTGTGTAATTTTTGCTATGTTAAATAGTTTTTTTTGGAAAAAGTGCCTGTAGTCTTTTATGAGGTTTGGTATAATAAAAGGAATACTAAAACAGTATTTTTTAATTATTTTTTCATAAGATAGTTATATAATAAGGCCCTTATACTCTGCTACTGTAGGCTTGTGTGCCATGTTAGCTTAAATCGAGCTCGTAGCCTTTTATAAAATGGAACTATAATAACCAAAACTAATACACCGTGTCCTTTAGCAAATATACCACGAGAGCTGGGGTGGGGGTAATAGAGCGCTAGAGTATAATCTCCTATTACATGTTCTGTAGGCTATGTTCTTCAGGGTGGTTCGTAGCCTTTTATGAGATGGTCCATGCTCTTTAGCAAATACACCACGGGGGCTGGGGGGTAATAGAGCAGTAGAGTATAACCTCCTATTGCATGTTCTTTAGCTTAGCTCGAGCACGCGGCTCAGGGGTTTATAAAATGGCTCGTAGTCTTTTATGAATTGATTAAATTCTGATTAAATACAAAACACGCTCAGGTGGCGCCATCCTACTTAAGGAAAAATAGTCTACTACAACCTTCTATAGGTTAGCTCTAGCACGCGGCTCAGTGTTTTACAAAAATCAATATGCAGTATTGGGGTGGGAAGAAGGGGGGCGGCATAAAATTCAATATGTTATATTAGGCACCCCACTACCACGAGGGTATAATATATTCTGTGGGTTAGGTTGGGTGCAGTGCCACTCTTGAATTAAATAGGGTTGCGAAAGATATATTCATAGCCTTTTATGCCATCTTAAATAGGGGTTGGAAACGGGGGCTCATACTCTTTAACAAAATAATAATACTCTTTTTTACAATTAAAAATAAGGGTCATACAAGAGAATAAAAAGTTACTAAATCTAGTTCCAAAAGAGGAAGTAAATCTGGTTCCAAAATTAGAGCCAAAGGTGCCTAAACAAGCCCAAGTCTCGCCATCCTACTGTCATAGCTTTTAGCTTCTATATTGAACAATTGTTCCGAAATCTTCATTTACGTCGCAAAATGCCATTTTCATTCCATGTGTCAATGCATCCGCGTTAAATACTTCCAAAGACTTTGATGTGTATTTCATCTTTCAGTTTTTGAATTTTGATTTTCTTTTATTGCCTTTAGGTATCTAAGGCTCAGACCTAATCTTTTAGTGTTCTATAATATCACCTTACGTAAAATATGATAACCTCCGCTGTACGTGCTACCTGGAGGTTGATGACATTATGCGTTTAATAGACTTCTGAACAGCCAGCGTTTGATGAGTCTTATAATCTTGCTATACGATAATGTACGATTTTGAGATATTGCACTGAAGCGTAAAGATTATTACTCAAACGAAAAATTTAATACAGCGCTGGTTCAAGCTCCAACTAAGTTACTATCCGTATTAAGGATATATAACTGCGATCTCTTCTTTACAACGGCGATGGTGAAATAAGTCTGCCCTCAGTATCGCAAGGAGAACATCAACATCACGAACGGTAGCCTGATACTTTATCTTCTGATTCATTCCTCTGCGTACCTCTCTCCATCCATCGACTTCTCAGTACCGTCGTCCTTCCTATCTTTTCGCTATGTCTGTGGTTCTCAACTGAGGGGATTTGAAAACATTTTTTAGCATATTTTTATGAATGTGAAACTCTCCTGGAGATAAGCTTTTAGGAAGTCGAGGGACGACACAATCCTAATTAGATGTATGTTTATCTAAAATCTGCCTGTTTACGCCTTTTACCAAATGTTTGTCACAATTTCCATAATTGTCCTTTCTGCTTATAGTGTCTTCTGCTGAAATGGTAATTTCTAGCTAGGCAATGATCAAGCTTGGGTTACTTCAGTAGTGTATCAAATAGTATGTCTAGTGACTAGTGAGTGATTAATGTTCGTCACTTTTCTCCGTAAATAATTGCCGATGTATTCTGTTTCTTCTCAGAAGTTCGGTTATACCGGAATCTGGGGAAAAAGTTGTAGGGAAATTTCTAGTGTTGATAAAATTGACAAATTAACTAGAGATTAGATCGGAAATATCTGGGATGTTAAGGATAGATAATAAAATATATTCTCCTAAGATCATTTTTTTATTTGGCAAATATATAATAATTCTTCACAACGTAGAACTTCTCCAATTATTTATAAGGTATTCACAGTTGCAAATTTTCCCAGCTTGAAAAACAAAAACTCTTTAAATAGTATTTTTTGTTGATATAGCATTGCTTGGAAAGGATTGTTTTGGAGAGACAGAGTAATAACAGACAGTAATAACATACTGTATAGAGTAATAACAGACAGAGACTAAGAGACAGAAAGAGAGAAACAAAGAAAGAGAAAGGCAGATTGAGAGCTAGGGGAGAAAGAGAAAGAAGAGAAGAAAGTAACAAAGAAAGAAACAGAAATGAAAGCAAATGGACTATCAGATGAAGAAGACCGTAATAAACACACCAAACTTTAAGTTTTTAGTTCTCGTATCAGAGTGAATTGATCATAATGCTGTTGAACGTACGTACAGAAAACAAAAAGGCGTCTTGTTAAAGCGAGTGCGTTAGTTTTCATTAAAAGTTGCACATTTACAAGTTTCGTATCTTTCATTAGTTCAATATCTTTTATTTTTCTCTTGAATTAAAGAATGAAACGGTTATTTGCACGAAATACATACGCGTGTATTAATAAGGCTGCAAGACTTTCTTTCTAAATGTTCGCGAAATTCAAATAAGCTATCAAATAAAAATGACAATTTTTTTGCAGTATGGACAAAGAAACTAGTTTTAGAAGTTTGTTAATGAATGCTATTCTTGCACAAGGTTACTGTAAAAAAATTCCTTAGTTCTATATATTTGAAACTTTGTATTTTCTTATTTTTATATTTATTATATTCACACGTTTGCTGGTGGAATTAAGAAATGCAAACAAGAAACTTAGGAAGAAGAAACAAACTTGTAACAAGCATAAGCCTTGGTAATATTTCTATCAAAACGTAGAACTTCTGTGCAGTCTGAGGAGAGTATTTCAAAAGGAAGCTATAGAGAAGAAAACAATAATTGAAGACTTGTTAATAGCACTTAGAAACTCTCAGGTATGAATCACACTATGAATAGAGAATAATCACTTGATGTTGGCGTTCACAATTAAAGAACATAGCTTGAATGAGTAATTTTCGTGTTGACTTCTACCATTTATAACAACAAAAAATACAATGGAAAATGTTTCTAACATTAGAAGAAAGAATGGAAATTCAAAAATGTATGTAATGACAGAATTATAAATTAATGAGTTTTAAGATTATCAGACGAGAAAAAGACACAAAACTAAATTAAATATGGAACGTGATGGCCATAACTGGTATATAGACTTGACAATAACAATCTATACTGAAGGAAAAAGATAATTAGGAAATCTAATTGACAGTGAAGTCCTTCTTTGATATAAACCAATGATAGCTTCTCGAGGCCTCTGGGAAGGAGGTGACATTTTTTCTGCAATACTAATATTATTGTCTGAACATCAGGGCTATTACATCCTAACATCATCTAATTATCAACAATAACAGCTTACGAGACGGACATTATCGTACATTATCACATACTCTGAACTAATTGTGCCGTTATATTCGCCTTCAAGATTTCATCTTGGTACGTACCTGTGGATAGTAATGGACTCTACCTAAATGATGTGAAATCTAGTATGGTCATCGATCTCTGTGCAGAAAATCCAAACCTCACAAAGGTATTTTCTCCTGCCTACAATTGGCAAGTTGATTCATTCCCTTGCATTTTGAAATTTTAAACATTAATAAATTGCAATTGCAAGTAGGATCAAAATTCATTCCTATAACTGCACTCGCTCCAGACTATGCAAACAAGCAATACATTCAGTGTAACTATTCTTTACCTTCTGGTCCTGTCATTCATGATCAAGTTACTGGTAATGGTGTAACTCAAAAGGCTATCATAAATATTATACATGCATTCATATTTCTGGCCACACTGACATCAGTAAGTCTAAAAAGTTGGACTTCAATAGCTTTGGAGAAATCAGTAACATGCGTTTTCTACCTTGAATTTGATTAGTTCATATAATTTTTTTAGTGATCCCAGACTACAATGATATCAAATAATATTAATTTAGTTTCTTCTTATACGCTGTAGGATTCACATCAGCGGTATGGTAGTTTAGTAGTTTACCTCTTTCTTTTCCATGGTTCTGATAGGGATTTAATTCCTGAAGGCTATTGAAAACCCAGGTTCCCATTGCATACAGTTTTGGATACTTTCTGTACAGTATAACCGCCCATACTTAAAATAACATGTACATGATGAAAATGTGGGCTATATATTTCTAATGGTCATGGAATTCACTGGAATGAAAGTGAAGTGCCGTATCAGAAATTTATTTACTAGGTGGTATCAAAAGGTTCTGATAATGGTTTTCTAATACACCAACAGATGGCAGCACAAGGCTATACGCATAGGGAGAACCGATCTTCATAAGTCAGTGTTGCAAAAGACATCGTCCTATGTATTTTAGAAGCTGTGCAACTGGTGCTATTCTGACTACGTGCGTTACCACGTCTGCGATTTGATCTTGGATTGCGATTTCAAGACGATTAGCTGCGATCTGTTTGGGTTGTGGAGATAATAGGCTCTTCCACTGAGAAGACTTGCTTCATCACAGGGTCGTACCAGTCACTGGTAATTATCCACGACATGAAGGACGGTTTATAAACGAGACGCTAACGGAGTTCTTGGCAGAGTTCGACGCGGCGTTCTTTCTACTCCTCGGTCTGTAGTCTGGGGACAAGCTTGACAGCAATACCGTGCATGTTCAAATCACACACTTGAGGATTGCCTGGACTGTTCCTTATGATATAGGGACAATAGCAACAATGTAGTGAATTGGTTTCCGAAGATCATGATGCACAAGTTGTCGAATTCTTTCGACGGTTTCGGGAGTTGAGATCCTTTAAGAAAAGAGCTCCTTTCAGATCTTCCTGATCTCTCGTCTGATCCTGATATTCCAGTGATGTTTTTCCGTTCCAAGTGTCACTAAAACACTAGAAAGGACGTATTGCAGCATCGCTGTAAACTTGCTGAATCGTGTGAAACATATCTGCGGCATATTTGTTTCCAGTATGACGAAGAATATAACGTTCGCTTTTGTTTCTAACGCTTGATAAAATCGCAGAGGAGGTAATACACGTGGTCAGAATAGCACCAGTTGCACAGCTCCCAATGTACTTGCACGTAGCAAAATACTCGTACTCGTGTCTTTTAGTACACTGACTTATTTAGATCTGTGCTCCCTGTGACTTTGCATGCAGCCTTGTGCTACCACCTGTTGTCGTGTTACAAAACCAGCCTCGAATTTTTGATACCACCTCGTATCTCATACACAATTATGCAGAATATGCTTACAACCTAGTCTACTGTTAATATAATGTAATCAAATCTGTAATAGTGCAAAGCAGAGGTGTAATTTGAGCCTTAAATACACAAACTATATTTTTCCAATCGCCTGTAGCTCAGTTGGTAGAACGTTTACTTAGCTTTCAGAAGTCTCTGGGTTCGCGCCTAGCGGTCGCTCATCCTGATTAAACCTTTACCTTGGCTACAGTAGGGAAATGTTGGAACCGTAACGAGGCCAGACCAGATTCCTTCATAAATCCTCTCTATTGTTGTTTTATTAGTGTTAAATATTTATTGAAAACGGCCTCTGATCTGTAATTAGAATTTGTTAAATAGATAAATAAAACTAATGATCACCATATTAAAGGCGATGGTAAAAAAATATTTCTGATGAATTAAATACATTTGTAACTTTTAGGCATCTCTAGCTCAGGTCGGAAGAGAATAGGAGAGAGGATGGGAAAGGTACCATCTTGGGATTCGAAATTTGAAACTGAGGAAAATCCTAAGAAACCTGTCAACATGGTCGACCGCGAGGTTCGAATCCGCGTGGTAATCCATGCCTATCCGAAGTCAGCGATGGTACCGTCTGAAGCACGGGGGCTGGGTAGTATTTCATATGGATATTTGCACTTTGAATTACAAAAAGTTAATAGATGTTAAGTATTAAATTACTCTTTCTATACATAAATACAACTATTAGTATAGCAAGAGTAGGTTCCGTTTTACTATAGTTGGTTTGCTTATAAATGCTGACTAAGGACATCTACTATTCAATCCCGCAGTCATGTATACTGTAATAACCAATACACAAAACATATATAGGTGACCGGTGTAGTATCTAAAATGCATCCATCTTTATTTACCATTAACCACCAAACAATAGAGGACGTTTCTTTACAGATCATATCCAAATATCAATAGCTAACAATGACTGGTAAACTTTGTGACAATGTCAACAACTGCTGCTGATCGCTTCTTCAAGTTACAAATATATAATAATCATAAAACCTTAATATACATCACCCAGATGCAATATTCCTTGTCGAATTATATCTGGTAGCATCTAGAAACCTTCAGAGATGCTGGTTCAATGACGAATACATAGTATTGATATGCCCACCAGAGCCCTCCGCGGGCCGGGCGCTCCCGTTCGGCCCGGCAGATTACCCGGCCCGGCCCGATCCGACCCGGCAAACTGCCCGGCCCGTTTCAAGTACACCGGGTCGGACCGGGCCTTGCACATTCCGGGCCAAGCCGGGTCGGCCCGGACACATATGATGTGGGGCCGAACCAGGCATAAGTACTTCCTTACCGCATTGGGTTGGACACTTTAAAAGTCGGATCGGGCATTAATACTGTCGGCCTATGTTAATCGTAATTTATTTGGATGCAACTTCCAATACAAAATAAGCTATTGATAACGTATCACGTGATATAGATTCCGGATACGACCATCTTGGCCAAATTAGCAAATTTCGATTTCCACATTGAAATCCACAAGGAAACGATAATGTAGTCAGCATGACAAGCGATGCTTGAAATTCGAATCGAACAATCCACAACGTGTCACGTGATATAGTTTCCGGCCGTCATATTAGCAGATAGTTTCATTTATGACCATAAATTATGAGCTTAATGCATAATGTATCTAATTCCTATATAATCCCATGTTAAAAATTAACGATTTTTTGAAAATGTTTTCTTATTTAGAGATGATATACACATAAAAGGACTTCAGATTCGTGTTTGCCATATCGAGTTTGGGAAAAAGCAGGTTGCAGATGGACGATTAAACGAACTGGAAGCTCTCCAGGACGCCATTTTGATTTTTTTTAGACAAATAAAAATATATGCTAGAAAAGTGGAACAAACGGCATTTCGCTCAGAATGACACACCGAAAAAAATAGCTATCTCGGATTTTCCATAATACATGTCATCACTTAGTTGCGGCGGCCATTTTGTGAATTATTTATATTTTAATATATCGCGTTATAATGGTCATATCAAGATGGATTAAACGTTATCTTACTCTGGAATGCATCCTAAAGAAGAAAATTCCAATCAGAATACCAAAAATCTACCTATTGAGATCGGTACGATATCTAGGTATATATATATATTTACACGATAGAGGCCATAATTTTGAAGATATTTGAACAAAATTTTTATATGTTGTTTCTAGGCTTGATGGCTCGGTTAAGTTCGTTAATGAATAAAATCGGTCGCCATCTTGGATCCAAAACGGCCGCCGAATCTATTGTTGTATAGAATACACAGCCTAAACCGCTGGGGCTTTTGAAATCAAATTTGGCATAAAGGTACAACATCACTGTTTGATTACAAAAATGTTACCTAGTTAATCCAAAGACACCATCTTGGATCCAAAATGGCGGAAGCAAGAAATATATTTTCCATATCGTTTGAGCTAGAGATACGAAATTTGGCATGAAGGTGTATTGTCACTAGTAGTTCAATAACGTATTACGAAATGTTGAAAAAGTATCCATCTACTAATACTTCTACTTTTACTACTACTACTATTTCTACTACTATTAATACTGCTACTACTACTACTATCACTATTAATACTGCCACTACTACTACCACAAATATTACTGGCAATTCTACTACCATTAATACTACTAATAACACTACTACTAATAATATTTTACTGTTACTATTACTGCTGCAATGACTACTCTTAGTAATACTACTACCCTTACTACTTCTACAATTACTTCTATACTAATACTACGGCCAATACTATTAACAATACTACTACTATTACTACTACTACTTCGAATACTAATATTACTCCTAATACTACGTTCACTATTACTACTACTACTGATATTACTGTGAATACTACTATACTACTAGTACTATTGCTAATATAACTTCTACCTTTACTTCTACTACTCAGAATACTGAGAATACTACTACTACTACTATTACTATTATTACTACTAACAGTACTACTAATACTACTTCTACTATTGCTACTACTACTGATAATAATGCTAATACTAATACTACTGCTAATACTACTTTTACTAGTGTTACTACTACAGTAATACTACTAATAGTACTGATATTACTTATACTACTACTACAATTACTACTACTACTACTAATACTACTGCCATTACTTATACTACTGCAGATACTACTACAATTAATACTACTGCTAATACTACTTCTACAATTACTACTACTATTAATACTACGACTGCTACTATTACTTCTACTACTACTACTAACACTACTACGAATAATAGTACTACAAATACTAATACTACCACTGATACTATTACTACTACTAATTTTAATGCGGCTACTACTACTACTGCTGCTAATACTAACACTACAACAACTGCTACTGCTTCTACTATTACTACTACTAATGCTATTATTAGTTTCCCATTTGAACAGATTTTCTAAGTCATATTTTCAGTGTGTAACTGTCGTTGTCATGAAAAGAACAGATAATATGAATTTAACAAATAGAATAGAATGCACCATTTTAAACAAAAAGGCGCATTATAGCATTGTTTATGACTGAAAGAAAATCTAGAATTATTATTATTATGAAACTTCTTTTTTAGAATGAATTAGATGTTCGACATTTACGTGTCTAGAATTAATTACGTTAATGCGACTTGTTGGAATTCAGTGTATGGGAAACTTAAATATATATTTTCTGTAGAGCTCAGGGATTTGTATATCAAAATGAAATACTAATAAATTTCTCTTGGTGGGCCGAAGCTGCGTATCTTGGTTGTCTGGATAAGGTCGCTTCGACTATAATTCCAGTGTCTGCGTGCCACATTGTGTTGTCTGTTAGCAATAAAGTCAACATGGACCGTTTGAAGGAAGTAAAAGAAAAG